>QNGE01004987.1:34318-51113 GCA_008508345.1 Paragonimus westermani | reverse complement strand
GTTCCAGTAGTTGATAACTTCATAAAAGAACTGTTGTCTTAGGATGGTCTAAGGCCGGAGCTTATAGAGATATTGTTGTGACCTCTTCGGCTGCTATCGATTACTAGGGTGAAGTATTGTTGCAGGAGTCCTGTGCTAAAAAGAAAATGTGTAAGAATTAAGTCTCCGCGGAGTCTTCGGAACTCAAGTGGACAAAGATCGAGAATTTCAAGGCACGACTCGTAGGAGAGCTGCCGTAAGCCGGTGGCCATTTTGGTGGCTACTCGCTGGACACTTTCAATATCGGGCATGTCCTTCTTCAAACCGTTGAAAACAACTTGATTGGCATACTCGAGCGGTGGTCTTATGTAGACTCCATAAAGCGTGTGAGAAGCATTATGGTCTATGGAGGGAAGCTTGTTTTTATCATCTCAAGAGTTATAAGGCCCCTTTTGGAGGCCAAATGGTGGTGGTAGGGGGAAATAAACCAGATGATAGCCAAATCCACAGGTCTTTTTGAGGTCAACTTTCGCAACGTCTACTACAATTTGTGCACCGTGTATCACGAATAGGTTCCCNTACAATTTGTGCACCGTGTATCACGAATAGGTTCCCGGAGTCTCCTCCGAGTGACATGTGTGCGCACTGGCTGTCGTTCAAGGAGAGACTCCAGTCATTTGACCAGCGCCTAATACGGTAGATGGTCAATTTGCAATGCATTGGGGCCACACGAATTCCAGATTTTTAAGTCACCAGCATAAAGGAGGAAGTTGCCGGAAATAAGCCTGGGTAGGTCATTGGTGCAAAGCAAAAACAATAGTGGACCAAGTACCGATCCTTGAGGGACTCCCATAGAGACCGGAGATGGAGACGAGAGTCCCAAACTGGTTTCCACGTTGAAAGCCGTGTTACCAAAAAGGGAAGCGATCTAGTGCAGAACCTCTCCTTGGATCCCACAAGCTCCTAGTTTGTGTACCGGAGGGCCGTGTGGGACAGGGTCGAAAGCCCTGGCAAAGTTGAAGAAGATAACACCCGAGATATGACCATTGTCTTTGGCTTCTGTTAGGCTATACATGAGGATTAACGTATTGGTTATGCATGACCGATTGGGGAGAAGGCCATGCCTAGTCCAAGGGACAATGTTATTTGAGAAGAAATGCTTGAAAATGGTGCGTTTTAACAGTCGCTGCATCATCTTGCATGGGATGCTTGTAAGGCTGATCGGCCGATAACTCGCAAGAGTGATGAGTGCCTGCCTTTTGTCATGCCTCCGGAAGGGTGCCTGTACGAATTGTCTGTTTAAACCGTTTGAAGAGGGGAAACAACAAACCGGGGGCCGCTTCTCTGAGGATCCGGGAATGGATCGCGTCAGGTTCCGTGGCACTATGAGGACTGATCTCAAACGAGAGATCCTGAACGTCGGACACAGAAAAGTCAACTGTCAGGAAGGGTTTTGGAAATGTCTCCGCGGAAGAATTATATGCCAGTTTGGCGGATCCACATTGTAGACCGAAGAGTTGTATTCTCTGAACACTTCGTCAACCATTTGGGGGTTGGNGTCTAACGCTTGTTTGAATTCTGAAGGTCGACTGGAATTTTCCGTCGGCACACTCTTCCACTCTGACGGCTGCTGTGCGGTTGTGCTCAAGGTGCTCTTACGTCCAGCTCCCTAGCACCCCTTAATTGTTACGTTGGAGTCTTTTGTGAACGGTGAGTAAATCAATAAATAAAGTTTGCTTGCAGATTAATCGTTTTCTCTCCCTGCGACTTCCGATTCACGGTAGCATAAGGTTGGGGAAACTCTGGGCGTACGAATTCAGGATCTAGCACTACAATTATATACCCACTCGTCCACTACGCCTGTGACCTGAGAGTTGTCTGTATAGTATCACTGTACCTGTTCATATTGCCTTGTTAATACAAACTTACTACAAACGAGTAACAATGATGTAAATGTGTTGGAGTGGGTATTGCAGCTTTACTCGTGGCCGTTTCATGAATCTTCACCATCTTCAACGCCGCAGGCTCCGTTCGCAAAGATGACAATGCTTCAGCTGTTGTCGTTGGAAACACCGCCTAACCAGTCCAACGCTTTTTCGAATACTGAAGGTTGACTGAAGTTTCCGTTAACATTCGTGCTCTATGGCGGCCTTCGTGCGGTTATGCTAAAAGTTCTCTGACGTCCAACTTCCTGGAACCTTCACTTGTTACGTTGAAGTGAGTAGTAGAACGGTGAGTAGATCGATCAATAAAGTTTGTCCGCAGACTCGCCGTTTATTTATTACGGCCTCCAAATCACGTCAACATACGGCTTGGAGAAACTTTGAGCGCATGAACGGAAAGGCAAGGGGCTAGCACCACGATAGGTTCTTATAGTCCCACAGATGGCACATCTGGCTACAGTAGTAAGGGAACAAAGAGAAGACTGGAACCATACGAAAACAACAACGAACTCGTGAGCAATGTGCGCAGAATGTTAGTAAAAGCGATGTGTGATACACATTGTTAGGAGGCAAATTCACCAAAACAATCTAGTCAAGACCTCGGGAACGGCTGATGAAATCACTCATCCTTCCAAACCATCCAGGGCCGCGGTGACAGCCGACAAAATCAGACAGCAACAAAGCACTGGGGGGCACGTCGGACTGACAAGCAGGATACGAGCAAGTGAGTGGGGGTGTCACGCCAGCCAGAGAAACTCACGCCTATGGATTTGGCCTTACTTGGCCACTCGGAAACGAAGTGGCCTAAACAAGCAGACACTGACTCATCACTGTTTCATGATACATATTTACAGGCATTTCATTCATTTAGTCGAACTGGTTTTTGGCAATACAGCGTGTTTACCGCAACCATGTCTTTCTTGTCTCTGCGCAAGTAGACTAGGGGAAGCCGCATAGTGTAGCGTTTTGTACACTACTTTCTACGTCATATTTTTTATTGTTATTTGTGCCTTTTCATCTTCTTCAACCTCACATATACACATGATGTTTGAACGAGGTTAATCGATCTACAGAGTAATCAACAATTTTGAAAGAATTACACCTCGGAATTCGCGAGTTCTGCTTTCTGTTTGCGTTCAGGATCGTTGGCGTACAAATCTTTGGAAAGTTGCAATTCAGTGGAATCAACCGTTTAGTACGGCAAATCTATTCATTTATCTCGGTCGTGACATCGAGACTATCTGGGGGACATACGACAAGTAGTATCAGTGAGAATCCTCATTTGGTGTAGTGGAACACTAAACCAACGTGCCTCCACGAACTATTGTGAGTTATTTGTTTTCCTTTACATCAGATATGGGCTTCTTATTCACACCTGAGTTTCCATATACTGTTTAGATCCACTACGATAGCAGGAACCCAGGTCTAGCAGTCAGGCAGTATTAGAACGTTTGGCAAGGGAAAGGGGCGTTACATCACATATACAGACGTTGGATGGAAGGAAGGGAGCGCAGTTAGTTCACCTCTAGCTGCATCTCAGTTTTTGCATCGCTCCAAATACGCGAATATTGTCAACAAGCATTTATCGGTCTCGCAGTTGCAGACGGCAACCGTTATGTCCAGTGCAACATCGGTCAGCAAGTTTTCTTAATTGGTAACAGTTTACACGGGGTAACGTTAGCACAGCTACCTGCCTTTGATTTTCTCTTCATAGTCTCTTATTTGTGTCCCAAAGGATGTAGCATCGGTGTGAAAAAAACAGCTGCTGGGACATATTTCGCGAATTTGCGAAAACTTTTGTTGGATCGTCCCTCTCTTTTCCATGCACGACGTGTTCAAACATGAAGCTCGTTAGAGTATCACACTCCTTATAGTTCTACGAAGCAATTTGTAAAACTGCGCGGGGTCCTGACTAGGGGCCGTGCATCTTTAAGAAGGTGAAAACGCCACACACCACACGCGTTACTCGAATTCAGGCCTATTTAATTCCGACGGAGAAACACCATACCGGCTGGAATTTTTGGGGCAACCAACTTTTCCGTCCGCTGAATCCTTCGTGTTCCTTCTCAGATTGCAACCAGACAATCACTGTAAACCTCGGAGTCTCAATAATGCTCCGCCTATCAACATCTTGCTGTGTCTAGCTGACTAAAACAAGTGGGTCTCCAATGTTGTTTACCGCAAGTCACCTGCATCTGATAACACTCACAGGGATTTTCTGACTGATAGTTTGCTGATTACGTTTATGAAGTTCTTCATGCACTGACGGCCTACTTGAGAGTCCAAAGAGTTTTACTTCTTTTGCGATCATTTAACAGTGCCTGATGATCTTCGACGAATGACTGATATGTAGCAAAAGTGCCTGGTGACCTCAACTGGTTGCTTGCTCGATGTGTAAATTGAAATCTACATGCACACAAGAAGTTCCATTCTGTAGGAGCGCCTCCGTCCAAGATTTGTTCCGGAAAATGTGCTGTAATCCTTCGATTTTAGCATCCAAAGTCCACAGCTCAACGAGTCGTAGGGTCCCTTAAGGTCTACTCAGCAAGCCACGAGACCTCGTTTGTACGGCCGTAGGATTAGTTCGTCTGACATGGCCAGTGAGTTCGAAAGACAATGTCAGTTTTTTACAAAGGTAGACCAAGTCCAACCCCATCACCCTACCCAATCCTAGGTCTCGTTTCCCAAGCTCATCATCGTACTCTTCTTTGTATTTTTCCGTGAAATCAAATGAGAGAGTAGCTTTTAGGTGCATGTACACAAACTGTCTGAGACTGTTCTACAGGTTGCCGGAAACCAGACAGTTCATGAAATTCAGCTTCATAGGTTCGCCATCACAGAGACCTGGCTTACAGGTGATAGCAGTGGCAATGAACTGAGTGACCTCGGATATTCAGTTCACGGAGCTAACTCCGCTCGATGGAGAATGGAGGCTCTGCAATTTTCTCTCAGCAGTACCTCTCGACACCCACTGTTATTGGTGGGTTTTCCTCCTCTGATAAATGTGCCCCCTGTGGCTTTGGTTTGCACTACATGACCGAGATTCAGTCTTAGTGGGAGTCATTCATCGTTGTCCCTCATCTGACTTCTCCGACAACGACAACCTTTTCATAAACGTAAACAGCTTCCTGGAATTACAACGTCTTGCTCACTTATCCATTATGGGTGACGTTGGTGCACCCAAGACAAACTGGGCACCGCTTTCTCACCAGAACCGCGAGAGCGGATTCTTCACTTTCTCGACGACACGATAAAAAGCGTGGACACAGTGGGTCAGCACCCCGACGCAGCATCGTCCTGGTCAGATACCCTCTGCTCGACCCACCCATCACTAGTAAGAGCCACCTGGTAGACAGAGGGATCAACAAGCCACTGTAGAGTTATTTTTCCTCGTTTTGTTCACTAACGATGTTTCACTATTGTACAACAACGTTTTGTGTCATCTTTGCATGTTGTTCGAATTGATTAAATATGATCTTCCAAGAATAATCCAACTTTGTGCACGCACGTCTCTCTGCTTTTCTAGATGTGGCGTAGTTGCTTGACGATACTACACGGATCTCATCCATTTTTAGCTCCGTTGTACGCCGAACATTGTAGCATCACCGACCGCGTTTTAGTCGCCCACAGTAATCCCGGAATATCCTCGTTTCCCGGATACTGGTAATTTGGAATATTGTGGTGGTCCTCTTGAACCCTTTCTGTGAGTCAGGCTCTTTATTCATATATCTTGCTAAAACTCGTAACTGTCCTGTTGCATTCGTTTATTTTTTGTCACTGCACTCAGCGAAACACGCCAGCATTTACTTGGGGTAGTCAGAGACTCTTTTTGACCACTACACCACCACTTGTACACAGTGGACATCCCCTTTCCACCCTTGATGTTGTCATTCATTAGTTGCAACTGCTAACAACAATGTCCATGGTTTGAAATTTCATTCAGGTTCTTTTAACGGCTCGAGAAGCTACATCGTTTTAATTCTTCGTGATTATGACTGAGGACCGTAACCATTGTGCGTTTCAAAGAGCACTCCAGAAAGCAGACCACTTACTCCTTTCGTGCAAACTGTGCACTTCCTCATTTCGGCCACCTTTTCTGCGTAGAATGCGTCGTCTTCTCGATCACCGTTTCCATTTATTCTTGAAGCCTAAGCTCACGGGAACCTCGGAGGACCTAAGAGCGTTCCGCATCGTTCGAAACAGGCGTCGGAGTGAGATCCGTGAACACACCAAAATCGTACAATAGAAAATCCTCCTCAGAGCCCGTGGGAACAAAACACGTTATTTAAGAACGTGCGACTACTAAGAAGCAAGAAATCTTCAGTTCTTTCCCCGCAACTGCCTGACTTGGAGACTTCATCTGACTGCCTAATTTTGACTGAGTCATTCGGAGAGCACTATTCGGCAGTTCTCATCACACCACTGAATGGATATCCTATCCTACTGTTGCAGTAATTCCGGCAATCGCTGGTTACCGCACAGCTTTCGATGTTAGATGCTGAAGGCCTGCTATCCAGTGCAGTTTCACAAAACGTGACGGGCCCTAACGAAATCCATTCTAGGGTCCCTAAACATGCAGAACCATTTCATAAGCTGTTTGAACAGACACTCCAGACTGGCATTCTCCATAGTGCATAAAAGAGGTGACAGTCACATTCAAAGTTAAGGTATGTGACCGGCACTCTCTAGTTAGCTATCGATTAATCAGCCCCACCAGCACTCTTTACAAGACACTGGAACCTTTATTGAAGCGTGACATTCTCAACTTCTTCTCATAAAACCGACTTTTTTCCTCTATCAAAAATGGCCTCGTTTCTAACCGATCATGATAACGAGTATGCTGACCTTGATTAGCAGTCTTACGTAGGCCAAGAACAATGGCCTCATCTTAAATGCCATCTTCTTTGATTCTGCCCCTGAAATACAAATTGGAAGGTTGTGGTATTTAAAGGAGGGGTTCTTCGCTAAATTGCCTTTTCTTGGTACCAAAGCTGTTAGATTTAGAGCTTGGTTTAGTGTGTGGATAACTCAAAATCTGGTCTAAATTTCCTCGATGTCAGTGTCTATCCATATTTTTGCTATCTTGGTACCCAGTACATCAAAAACTACATACGATCACTGGTACTCGTTGTCGAATATCATAACTCATTGCGTATTGTATTATTCGTGTTCCACACTATCCGTTTTATTTTTTAGATTCGCGTCTCCTCTTCGTTAACAGCTGTCTTGTTTCTCACATATTATAACGCGATGATACGCACGAGATCCAACAGCAGTGATGGATCGGAGGAATCGGGGATGTGTGGTCGTTTGGGCTGCCGCGTGGCTGTTCAGAACGTTGTGCAGTGCCAGACGTGCCTACACGGGTACCAACTTATGTGTACTGACCGCAGGGAAAACCTGAACACCTTTCTCGCTTCTTCACAAAGACCACTTATCTGTATGAGCTGTCCCTTTCGAGAAAGCTGCACCCCACTCAAGGCCACGCTGGATCCTCTGCTCGCCACCCCGAGCGAACAGAAACCAGACACATGCAGGTGTGGCTGCAAGGCGTCTAAGACTGTCAGCGCACCGATAGCTACGGTAGAAAGATCCCTGGATGGTACGCAAAAAGCCTAATCTGGCATGAAGTCAGAACTGAGCTCGTTGAATGAGTACATTGCCCTGACTCTTTCAGGTGTGGCGGTTGCTCTCAAGAAGGTGGCTATGTCCATTGCTCAACCTGAGGAAGCCGCGACAAACTTGAAGGATAGGGCATTCCAGGAGAAAAGGCATGTTTTGTGTGGACGATGTCCGACCACATTCTCTCCAGAAGAACAAGACAGAGCGATGCTCAACGCCAGTTACGAAACCCCTCGATACTGAGACAACTTTCTCAAACTCTTCCTCGTGCACTTCTGTCTCTTTTCGCACCCAACCAAACGAAGGAGCAGCCTTCAAGTGCGTGTACACCAACTGTCTGAGCCTTCTGAAAAGACTGCCAGAAATCAGATGGCTGTCCCACGATACTAGCCCTCACATTCTTGCTTTGGCAGATATCTGGCTTTCTGTGGATATAGGTGATAATGAACTGCGTGTCCCTGAGTACTTTTTGTACTGAACGGACTACTTCTGTCGTGGGCGCATGGGAGACTGTGCCTTATTCCTAAGGCAGAAGCTCCTAATGCCAACTATCTTAGGGGAATTTATCCTCCCAGAGAAATGCGACACGCTATAGATCAAAATCCAACTTTGCAGACATGACACGCCTTTGCCGGTGTTATGTATCGTTCGCCGTCATGCAGTGCATCCGACGACGAGGCCATTTCTGCCACCATAGACCCAGCGTTTCTCTCATCTTATTATGGATGACTTCAACGCACCTAAACTCAACTCTAAAGCGGATTTTCATGAGGACTGTGAATGCGGGTCCTAGAAACCCTTGACAATGTTGATCGATGAGAAAGCCTGACACAGCATATCGATCTACCAACAAAGCACCGTCCAGGACAGACATCTTTCTTGTTCGACCTGGTCATTACGGACGACGCCCGCGTGGTAGATAGGGTGATCATCAATCCACCGCTGGGGCATAGTGACCACATGACTTTATCTGTTACTGGCTCCAAAAATGCTATGACAAAGACACCATTTCGAAACTCCCGGAAAGCAGACTTTGACGCACTAAGGACGTTCTTAAGCACACTCAGCCTCACATCCGGCTCAGTGAACTTGAACTAGATTTCTTTTAAAGCTGCCATTCACGGAGCCGACGGGGCGTTTTTTCCTTGAAAACTGTGAAATTTCTGTTCTCATGCATCGCTTCCGCGGAACATACGCCTACTTTTTGGAGTACGTTTTCGTCTATTCTCTGAATAGCGGCTAACGCGTAGGCCAGAGAATCTAGAAGCCTTTTACTCTGTACGAAACAGGTGCAAGCGGGAAATCCGGCAACACACCTAACAGGTACAGTGAAAAATCCTACACGTAGCTCACGTCGCCAGAGAAACTAAGCCCTCAGCGCTTTCTCTGCGGCTTTCCGACGGGGAAACCTCCACCAACCCCCAAATGGTTGACGAAGTGTTCAGAGAATACAACTCTTCGGTCTACAATGTGGATCCGCCAAACTGGCATATAATTCTTCCGCGGAGACATTTCCAAAACCCTTCCTGACAGTTGACTTTTCTGTGTCCGACGTTCAGGATCTCTCGTTTGAGATCAGTCCTCATAGTGCCACGGAACCTGACGCGATCCATTCCCGGATCCTCAGAGAAGCGGCCCCCGGTTTGTTGTTTCCCCTCTTCAAACGGTTTAAACAGACAATTCGTACAGGCACCCTTCCGGAGGCATGACAAAAGGCAGGCACTCATCACTCTTGCGAGTTATCGGCCGATCAGCCTTACAAGCATCCCATGCAAGATGATGCAGCGACTGTTAAAACGCACCATTTTCAAGCATTTCTTCTCAAATAACATTGTCCCTTGGACTAGGCATGGCCTTCTCCCCAATCGGTCATGCATAACCAATACGTTAACCCTCATGTATAGCCTAACAGAAGCCAAAGACAATGGTCATATCTCGGGTGTTATCTTCTTCAACTTTGCCAGGGCTTTCGACCCTGTCCCACACGGCCCTCCGGTACACAAACTAGGAGCTTGTGGGATCCAAGGAGAGGTTCTGCACTAGATCGCTTCCCTTTTTGGTAACACGGCTTTCAACGTGGAAACCAGTTTGGGACTCTCGTCTCCATCTCCGGTCTCTATGGGAGTCCCTCAAGGATCGGTACTTGGTCCACTATTGTTTTTGCTTTGCACCAATGACCTACCCAGGCTTATTTCCGGCAACTTCCTCCTTTATGCTGGTGACTTAAAAATCTGGAATTCGTGTGGCCCCAATGCATTGCAAATTGACCATCTACCGTATTAGGCGCTGGTCAAATGACTGGAGTCTCTCCTTGAACGACAGCCAGTGCGCACACATGTCACTCGGAGGAGACTCCGGGAACCTATTCGTGATACACGGTGCACAAATTGTAGTAGACGTTGCGAAAGTTGACCTCAAAAAGACCTGTGGATTTGGCTATCATCTGGTTTATTTCCCCCTACCACCACCATTTGGCCTCCAAAAGGGGCCTTATAACTCTTGAGATGATAAAAACAAGCTTCCCTCCATAGACCATAATGCTTCTCACACGCTTTATGGAGTCTACATAAGACCACCGCTCGAGTATGCCAATCAAGTTGTTTTCAACGGTTTGAAGAAGGACATGCCCGATATTGAAAGTGTCCAGCGAGTAGCCACCAAAATGGCCACCGGCTTACGGCAGCTCTCCTACGAGTCGTGCCTTGAAATTCTCGATCTTTGTCCACTTGAGTTCCGAAGACTCCGCGGAGACTTAATTCTTACACATTTTCTTTTTAGCACAGGACTCCTGCAACAATACTTCACCCTAGTAATCGATAGCAGCCGAAGAGGTCACAACAATATCTCTATAAGCTCCGGCCTTAGACCATCCTAAGACAACAGTTCTTTTATGAAGTTATCAACTACTGGAACAATCTTCCACTAGAGATTGTTAGCTGCTCTTCTGAGGATCGTCTCAAAGTGTTATTGGATTCCTACCTACCTAACCCGTTAGATCATTAATTTAATCTGTTCTGCTAGATTATTATTTTGCTCTATTCTTGGTACTCTCTGTAAACGTCAAGAGCGGTGCTACACTCTATTTCAATGGTCGCCTCTCAGTTCAACAGTAAGCCGTCAGGCATCGGAACGAACAAACTGACTGGGTCCTGGTAGTTTGGGCCCCAAGTCTCGAACCAGTGTACAAATCGCTCAAATCGCTTGAACTAGGCCAGAGCTTTCGTCTCCCTCTTGCATTTCTGAGGGAGTTACCCAAGGGTCAGTGCTAAGTCTTCCGTTATTCCTCATTCACATCAACGACCTTCCGAACGACATTTCCAGCAACGCCTTTTTATACGCAGGTGACCTAATAATCTAAAATTCCATTGATCCCAGTGCATCGCAGATCTTCATGCGTTGGACGATTGGAGTCTCCGACTAAATGACAACAAATGTGTTCAGATGTCACTCGCTGAAAAGTATGGCAATGCCTTCATGATTCGCATTGCATTCAGTACAGTAGATATCACGAAAGTTGATCTGAAGAAAGATCTGGGCATCTGGTTGTTGTCTAACTTGTCCTTCGCGTACCACCATGATAGAGCGGCAAAGAAGGGATTCGCCGCCCTTAAGATGATTGGGCGCGTTTTCCTTCACCTAGACGAGAAAGCCTTTTAAACATTTTACAGAGTTCATGTGGGACCGCCTCTTGAGTGTGCCCATCAGGTCGTGCATACCAAGCTATTCATGGGCCTGAAAAATGTCGCGTACGAGTCCCAGCTTAAAAATTGCCATTTGTGTCCACTTGAATCTGGACGATTATGGTGATTTAGTTCTCACACACTTCCTTGGAGTAAGTCCCTCTCCACTCTTCACCATAACGAATAGGGACGTTCAGTGGGGACATCACAGAAAGCTCTTAAATGGTTGTCCTCGGTCCTTCGTCAGGCAGCTGTTCTCTTGTAGGAATGTTGACCATCATAACAGCCTTTTCTTCTGAGACCATTGACAACGCTTCTAATGATCACCATGAAACTTTGCTTCATTCTCACTTACCTGAAAAGCCACTATGCACTGTAATCATCAAGATCGGTACTACATCCTACTTTCAATAATAGCTCCTCAAATCCAGGGACGCCCGCTTGGTGCTAAGCAAGACAAGCGGACAGGAACCGGGTACCTTGGGCATCTGACTAAAACCTGTGCATGAGTCGCTGAATTGTTGAATCGCATTTGTTTTGGCATCAACGGCTCACACTTTGTGACATGGTGCACGACCTCAACCCTCCAAATTTCTCCTGTTGCTTTCAGGATACCTGGCATGAAACTTATAAGCCCACAGTTAAAGGCTTCTACTCCATTCCTCTTTTGAGCCATGGAATAGCAACTGTGATCCTCCGGTGCGGCGAAACTCCGTTTTCATATGGCGATTCATTAAATAAACCTTCTACCAAGACTACTGGGATGATAGCACACGGCTTTCTGATTGTAATAACGGAAGTACGGGAACGCGGTTAGCTACCATAAAACGAAGACTGTTTGGAAGTTACCAACAATGAAAGAAATCGACTGTTGCTTCAGGCCTGTCCATAGGCAGTACTCGTATAGCTGTCTTTCAAGTTAACTGAAGCGGACCTAGAACCATGACCACAGAATGAGTACGTGGCGTTTGCCCCCATAATGCTGCAATCACCTAGACCGCCGTTACTTAATCACCCTTGGCAACCTCTTTATTTCTAGGAAGTCACAGCTCTCAAGCTTGCTTAAAGGCTAAATACTAAACCAACCAAAAATCATTCGGTTTTTTGGGACATTACCTGCTGTGCTCAGACCCGAGAAGATGTTTGTAAGACACTAACTTTGAGGCTCGCCTCCATCAAACCAAGGGGCATGTCTTTCGAGCACTGTTTGCAAAACATGGGAAGCGCGACCTCAAAGTCAAAAGCAAATCACAGATGACGGCTGGCTGTGGGCCAAAATTAGCAACTGAAATTTCGGTTCCTGTTTACACCAACTTTACTGAGGCTCTTGTGTCTGTAGTGGGTCGCAGAGTTGTCCTTTCTGTAGAGACCAATCACAAAAAGAAGTGCTGAGGACACAAAGGTATCCCAGAAACCGCCCTACATGTTAATCGCCCCAAGACCCGCTAAACGTTCGTACACAACCTCCGCCCCAAAATTTGAGGCGACAGAAGCTTGTTGGAGCCATCACCCGAGAATCAAAAGCCATTCATCTGGCTTGTTCTATTAACGAATTCTACTGATGGTTTGAGCATATCAGGTACACCGCCTCACTTGAATTCCCGTCCCTGGCAGAAGAAACGGCCAGAGTTGTCGGGTGGAAACCTGCACATATTCTCCTATGTAGCGAAAGTTGATTGTTACGAACACTACAAGTTTTACGCGAAAAATGTCGGTCAACGGCCTCATCGGGTCGTCGACGTACGCAAAGGAGTTGAGGTCGCACGTGCAGCCGTCAAGAGAAGGCCGTCGAGACAACTTTGTGAAGCAACCCAGTCCAACCTCATGGCCGTAAACAGGCTTTTCCTCAATCATAAGCCTTACCACCCCAGTTTCGTTCTCGCACTCTCTTTTCCCTGGTTTCGCGGAAACACTAGAGGTAGTGGCTTTCAGGCATGCGTATACAACATTTTTGTCCAACGTGATGCCGGAAATCACATAGTTGGCTCATGAGACCCAAACACATATCTTACCGCTCACGTGAACCTGGATTATGGGCGATATAGATAGCAAAGAACTGAGTGTGACAGGATGCCCAGTTCATCCAGCTGACACCACTCACGAAAAATGGGGGCCCCATTATTTCCTCACTGCGGAACACTCCGAAATTCAGGGTCACCGGGGAATTTCAGCCCTCCTACAAATGTGACGCCTCGTCGGTTAGATTGGCATTATGTGACCAAGACTAATTCTCAATAGGGACTGTCTCTCGTCCCCCCTCATCCAAAACCTTCGTGAACCTAGGATTCACTCTAGTATTGCTGCGCTTCTTCCATTCGACCGGTGTGTGCTACTGCAAAGCATATAAGATAAAGCGAGCGTTGGTGCTCCAGCGGGACTGTAAACGCGGATTCCTAACTACCTAACTGATGTTACTTCAGGGGAAAACGTGGAAAAGACATGTCAACGCCCTGAAGCAGCAGCGTTCCAGTCGGATTCCTGGTTTGCTGGACATAGTCATCACTAATGAGGGCCAACCTGCACACTGAGTGGTTTTGAAGCTGTAGCTTAGATAAAGCAACCAATCGCGCCATGCGCTGGATCCGACCTGTTAATGGTTGTAAAAACCAGCAAAGAAAGCCGCAGTTCGGGATTACAACCAGTCTGCTTTCGATTATCTAAGAAGTGGCCTAGGATTACTTCTTGAATATTACTTTGTGGGCCAGAACTATCATGCATCTCAAGGAGGAACTCAAGAGGTGGAAGATTTATCCATACTGCACAAGCTGAGCACTTTCAATTAGCGCTCAACTTTTCCGCGTAGAATGCGCCGTCTGGTTCATGGATATTTCCAGTCATTTGCTGAGCAGACGCTCACGGCAACCCCAAGGGCCTAAGCCCTCTCCACTAAGTTCGAAGGAGATGTAAGCTGGAAACCCGAGAACACAATGAATTAGTGCAAGAGAAGGTCCTCTTTGAAGAACGCGCGAACAGAACCTATTTGAGCGTGTGTTTCTACTTTAAAGGAACGAGTCTTCGGCTCCTCCTTTGCGACTGCTTCACGAGGAGACCACTTTTGATCCCTCTTAGTTGTGACCGAGTCGTTTAAATTGAACTGTTGGGCAGTCCACAACTTCACAACGTGGACTCAGAGATTTTAGCAACCACTTCTCAATCCCGATATATTTTTTACTAGATAGCAAGAACGTTTCGTTCAATGTCATTTCATGAGGCGTGATGGGTCCTGGTAAAGTTCATTCCAGCATTCTCAAACAAGCAGCTGACAGACTGGGAACCGCCTTAAAAGTCGTTGAAACAGACGCCCATGCACGGATGGAATCCACTGTCACACCGATACCCAAAGCGAGCAATCGACACTCCCTGTCTGGCCATTGGTTAACCAGCCTTACTAGCACTCAATGTAGGTTAGTGGAACGCCAAACAAAGCCCGCTGTCCGCAATCTTTTCTTGCCGAACAATATTATCCCGTCTACACAGCACGGCTCCCATCTTAACCGGTCTTGCTTATCCTCACGGGCAACATGACGGAAGCAAAAGACAATGGTACGTTCTTAGATGCCTTCTTCTCTGATCCCGTCACAGCTTTCGACCACGTTCTATAATGCCGCCCGAGATATAGACTATGAGCTTGCGACATCCAAGAAAGGTAGCTATGTGGGATTGTCTCTCCCCTTGATGAACCTGGATAGACCTTCTGTCCGCCTCTCAGATTTATGTGGGAGTTCATCAGGGGTGGGTGCCCGGCTCACTTTTGTTTTTTATTTGGGTTAGCGACCCTCCGAATAGTGTATTCAGTAACGCTGTTTGTTACTGCGATGAGCTAACAATCTTGAACCCCAGTGACTCCGGTGCACAGGTTGATCATGTTATCACTGGACGCTGGTAGGAAAATTGGGGTCTCCCACTAGATGAAAATAAGGGCACACACATCTGTTGTTTGGAGCCCTGCCAATGCCTCCGTGATTTACAGTGCGCACGGCAGATCAGACATAATGACTGACCTGAAGTTTGTCAAACTCGTTCTCCGTTTATCGTCACGAGATGGCGGCGATTAAGCTCCTCGGAATTCATACAAAACCAATTCTCTGGTGTTCGAACCAGGTCGTGTGTACCGAATGGAAAAAGGCATATTCGCTGTCGAGTGTTTACAGTGTTCGGGATGAAAAAGAGTAGTTTGCAGAACTAGGCGTGAAAATCTCGATCTGTATGTTGATGTAGCTGCTTGAGTGAGTGTTTGATGATTGTTATGTGTTAATAAAATGTTGGTAGTCACGTTCCCTGCTCTATTTATTTCCTTCTCATCGGTTCGCCTCCTCACTTTGGAATTCTTTATACCGATTACAAGCCTTTCTGATGAAAATTACACGCAAGGAGTGA
This sequence comes from Paragonimus westermani, assembly GCA_008508345.1. Classification (NCBI taxonomy): domain Eukaryota; kingdom Metazoa; phylum Platyhelminthes; class Trematoda; order Plagiorchiida; family Troglotrematidae; genus Paragonimus; species Paragonimus westermani. The sequence continues at coordinate 35,512 of QNGE01004987.1, read as the reverse complement.
AATCTGCCGTTAGACGGCGATAAATGAGAAATCATTCAGCACTGGACGATATTTCCGTGGTATCGCCCAGGAATGTGGAAGTCATCGATTCCCATGACAGAGAGTGTCAGGAGAGCTGAAAAGATTTGTTTTAGTCGACCGTAAATCAGTTTGTCATTCATTTGGCGCCGAGATCGAAATTAGCGATGGTAGGTGTTGTGACGCTGTAAATGTAGTATCTTGTGAAGATTTTTTTCACGTGTGATTAATATTTGACCGATGTTATCTTATATTCCATTTTAGGTTATGGATTATTTACAGGGCTTCGAAGATGTCTTTGAGGATCGCGAATTTGCTAGCTTCAGCGAGTTCAAAAGTTGCTTAGATAGGTACATGAAGGATCACAATGTTCTGTATGTGGTTGGTTCAAGTAAGAAATCATGCAGTGGACGCTTGAAGTGTGATCATGTGAGTGTGATTGCCATTGAGTTTATCTGTTAGATGGCGTTCCGTTGTATAAAACACAGGCGACGTAAGGGCGAAAGTCGTGGAGTACGACGTGTTTAGTGAGTTCAGTTCACATAATTCCCATTGCACAGTACCCGCGAAACATGTTGCCAATCACGCTTTGAAGCGGTTAAGAGGAATACCGTGTTGGCTGTTAGCTCCTTCACGTTGGAGCGCAACCACGACCTAATTCCCTTGCTGTACGATGCACATCCAAGGATTCGTCGGCTCACAGACAGTAAAATGAACAACTCGAGACATCTTTTTGAGTACAACACGCCAACTGCTGATTTGAAGCAGTATGCTGCAGATGTTTATGGCAAGTATATAACTACCATGGATATTTGCAACATCCGTCATCGGTTGAAACCGCCAGTGCTAAGTAAGTGGGTTAGTGTGCACAAATGTAGCAGAAAATCTGCCACAAATCCTGGATCATATAGAGAAAAATGGCGTGCTGCGTGTCATCAGAGACGACAACAATAGGTACACGCACATATGTTTTGGACGCAGAGAGCAAGTGCAGTTATTCAGACGGTTCCATGACGTGGTAAACGTGGATGACACTCATGGGACCAACCGCCACAACTAGGTCCTACATCACTCCGCATTGGCCGCTGTAGTCTAAAGCTGTATCAGTTCCTCGTTACAGACGGCATGGGCCATGGACGATCCGAAATGTACGCCTATGTACGAAGTGAGAAATAC
>QNGE01004987.1:18184-33310 GCA_008508345.1 Paragonimus westermani | reverse complement strand
CAAGCCGGACGTTCTGGCTTCGTGTACCCGATACACTCGTAAACCCACTTTGTGCAACGTGGAGACACCAGGGGACAGCGTTCCTCAGAAGTACGGGGTTCCAACGATATTCCTGTAAAAGGAGATAACAGAAACAAACGTGAGCCAAAGGCCCAGTAAGACATGCACACGACTTACACAAACGAAAACCAAAATGGCGTCAACAGCACGCAGCGTTACAACACTACCGTTCAAGTTACGTGCGTGACAAATCATTTCTCCTTTGAATGCTGATCTCGATGTATTATTCAATCTTGATACTGTTTTCTTGTAATATCTGTTTCAGCGTAGTTTTTCTTCCTTACTTTCCTCTGTCGGACCTTTGGTTATATGTACCCTGGTTTCGCCTAACCGCTTTGCCATTGCGTGACTGTTGCATCCGCTCATATTTACGTGAACCGTTAATCTCAGGACCTGTGTACTCGGTGGTTTCAATATCGAGGTTTGTTGTTGTTTTTCCCTATTTGGTTTTTCATATTGTTTTTTAACATCAGCACCTTATTAATAAGAAACTCGCCAATACGACCGTCTTCCTTTTTGGATACGAATTGGTTGCTCGACGAGCTCATAATTTATAGACACTCGTTACTTACGGACGCGACTATCGTGGATCCAGCGTATCCACAGATGTTGCGAGAAGACTAAGCGTTGCCCGAACAACCACTGGCCGTCCAGGATTAACACTGTATCCACTCGAATTTTGACGATCGCGCGGAGATTTAATTCTCATACAATTTTTCAGTGTGAAGTGTATGCCGTTTGTTTTGCTGAGTGGGCTAGATTTCCGGCCACCATGTGCACTCCTCTTACTGCAGACTTTGCATTCAATTAAACGCTTGTCGGGTGGAGTAACGATATCACCAGGTACATTGTACAATCCAGCGCAAGATTCACCCGGCACACTCGCCTGTAGTTCCGCCGTTTCATCGCTTTGTCTCACTGTCCGCTCGCTAACACATCGATTTGGCGCATCGATAATTTATCGCTTTCCACTGATGGTGCTATTCTCAGCCGACTCTTTTCAACTCTCTTGACATTACACACTAATAAGCCCATTTTTATCGAGTATTATATTGCATAATCGAGCTATCTGAGATATTTTCTGCATTTTATTCCCTTTTAACTATGGATAGTGTATGAGTATACTTCTTACACTACATACCATTCTGTTTCGCTCACTTGCCGCTGACTTCAAAGAGATTGAGTCGAAATTCCTGACCCTTATTGTTCATCACGTTGGCGTTCTCTGCTTTTGGGGACCTTGATCCAGGATTGTTGCTCAGTGTGTTGTAAGTAGAGTTTGGCGTTTAAAAGGAGCTTCGGACAATCCTATCAAGTTGTTTCACACCTTCACTACAATGGGCTGAACCTGGCTATCTATAGCTCATTAAGCTGAGCTACCAATCATTGTGAGTCTGCTAAACGAACAAGTCTTAGAGCAAAACGGCCGTTTGAGGAAGTACATTCGAACGACCTTCCCAGCAGTTACAGTTGGCCGACAAGGAGCCACCAGTCCTTCTTCCATACGGACGACTTGCAGTGGGTAAGTCCCAAGTGTCAGCCTCTCTTACAAGAGTTTTAGTTACAACGACTTCCTGAGCATACTTGTGTTTTACTCCCACCTCCGCTGGGTGACACGGTAGCTATGACAGAGGAAACACACAAACGTTTTCTAGGCGAGGTGTCTCCGACATTTACAACTGTCCCGAGGATAGTCTGTTGGCCACGAAGATCGCCGACACAACAGACCTGCATAGAACACTTGAGGAACGTAAAGGCAAACAGTAGCGTTCAAACGGCCAAATAACTGATGCCTGAAGTGAACTAGTGGATGTTTGTGCCAGCATTCACTGTACTAGGTCACTATCCCAAATTCGCCTGACGCTTACCCAGTCACCGTTCATCATCCTTCCGAAAAATTCGTCCTCCGTAATGCATTCCTCAGTCGATGGGGATGCGATGGTTAGTGTAAACCTGGATTCACCAACGGATCAGCGATCGAAATCTGGCACTACACTCCAAGCCCTAAACGGTGCGCTCACTAAAATCTTCAGCCGTCGATTGCTGAATTTAGGTTTCCTCTTTTTGACGTGCCTGTCACTAGGCTTTCCATATAACTGATAAGTTCTTCCCATACTATTGGTTTAAGTTTCCCCCGACATTTATATCTTCTAATCGGGGTACGCCAATCGTGTACAAACAATACTTTGACGAAATTCGATGTTCGGTCCAATACTTTCCGAGCTCTTCATTCGCGAACATTATGGAGAGGAATTTTTCAAATTCCCCGGGCTGACTCAACCCGTTGGCGAACCAGCAACGTGACAACCAATGTCGCGCATCACATTATCACACGAAGGCCGCCAAGTTGATGCCTTTCATGTTGCTTAACTCCCGATAGGCGGAGAACTGCCCCAGTCGAATACGAGCATATATTTCCGCTCGGAATTGCGAATACGTTCGATAGCCCGTGAGCGTCGCCACTGCGGGCGCATGCTTAAAACCAGATCGCAGTAGTTCCCGAACATTTCCACAGTTCGTCAAACCATTCAGGTTTTTTAAACTGCTACGTATGCTGTTTGATTTTGGAAAACCTGCTCGAGCTTTTCAGCTCTTCATTTATGACCTGTGCAGTGGACTGGACGGTGCTCACCGATACTTGAACGATGTTGGTCGTTGGCTCATCACAGAAGGAGCGTTGCGCACAATTACATTACAAAGGGCGTTTATTAGTTCAAGAAAGCTATCGTGAGTGTACCATCGCTGTCCTCATCATCCGTCTGTTTATTCAACGTTAACTGTTGGCTTACCAGTCGTGGGTGCAAAAGCGGTCCTGAAACAGCATTCCGATGATGACCGACGTCCACTGGCCATTTTTAAGCCAATCAACCGCGCCACGACATGGTGCTATGGGGACGAAATTGTTAACGGTGAATCTCGACATCCGCCATTTTTGTATTTGAAGGCAGAAGTTTCATCGTCTTCATAGGCCATAACCCACTGAGGTGCGCCCCACGTTGAATATCCGACAGGTACTACGTCAGAGGGGTCTGACAACTGGATTCTACCGCTCAATTCACGATCAACACTTGTTACATCTTAAACATCTCGAACCTAGTCACCGATAGTGTCTTGCGCATCATTGCTACGACGATCGAAGCATACAGTCCAGTCGGTGTGGCATAGATCACAATGGCACATGTCAACGGCGCGGGTGCTTAAGAAAGTCAAGCAATCGTTGACATCCACCTCACATGAAAAGGTAAGTTCTGGGCCAGGGAACATCTGCCAGTTTTGTGTACACAGACATTTCTGGCCCAGTAGATCTCGCTTCTATGGAATTGATCGCACTTTTAGCACACGGAGGGGCGAATCTATGTGGTTGGCTCACACAACTGTTTTCCCAGTGTGCAGTTGGCATAAAATTTGCTGGTTCCAGGTTGTCAACTGGCCAGACCAGATCGTCTTGCTATATTTCTCTCCCCTCCGTCTTGACTAAATACACTTCTCGTTGATTCGTTGCCTTACACCCAACAGATCGTCATTGGTACACGTTATCATACAAGCGTGGGTCTCGTAGAACAGTTCCTTAATCGTATCGGGTGATGAAGGCCGGTAACGGAAATCCGGGGAGGGTTACGAGCCCTGTTCGCAAAATTTTTCAAGCGACAGCTGTTGCCCAATAAGGTTGTTGACCAGTCAGCCAGCCTTTATTCTAAGACCGTTCAGCTGTATTTCTACAGACCGCTTCAAGGTAATGCTAGACTATCAGCCACTTAAAGCAGATTGTTAATCTTATTCTTGACATTCGCAGTATTCAAAAGCAGTCCCACACACTGCCCTCAGTGATTGTATTAGTTCGATAGGCGCCCGTGGGATGTCGGACAACACAAACCTACCGGATCCGGGTATTCTTGGCTCCCTTCTTCAAACCGTGTACTGATTGCTGAATTGCCGAATTGCTTTAAATTACTATCGAAAAGCAGACATTTTGCGGATTAACTGAACGACAATAGAAACTGAACGAATTATTTACGAGGTCATAGATAAGTGGCTATCCTGAGGTGACTACTTATGTAGCGACTGTGATGAATAGTACTTTTGGCAATCGCATTCCATTTTACATGTCTGGTGATTTTGGTCCCCTGTCTACTTTTGCATTAGTCGTGCTGGTAACTTGAATCCTGTCCCAGAGCTAAGGACACAATTCCCTCACATCTGACCGATTACCAAGTCGTCTGTGTACGCTCTATTTTACGGGACCAGCAACAGCTACGAAATCAAACGGCTGAGCTTCGGTTTTGCGGAGGTCTTGAACGCCTCTGCATCTAGTACCGTGCCCATTCTCTGCAATAATTATAACAAAACCAAATGATTAACAACGACGTCTACTGCAAGCAGGTTGGCAAATGGGCTGTATGCGAAGCACAACAAAAGGCAAATCATGACCATCCAGACAGCAAGCGGCTGGAAATTCTTGTTATGATTTCAAACGATCGAACAAACGAGAGACATGCAATCAGTGTCCTTAATGCCAACGGCCAAAATTAAATACCAAGTCTGTTGGAATACGTGGCAAACCAAGGTCGTCTCTACATTTGTTAAATTTTTTGACGGTTTTCGATAATGGGAACCCACTGCACGTTGTCATGCCGGACTGTGCCAAAACTTCAAATTGACGACTATTTCTTCTCATGCTAGAAATTCAAAATGCACCGTTTCCCACAAGACCAAGCAGTGGGGTATCTGGGCAAGAAGGACCTTCTTGGTCATGTACTCAACTCACTTCAGGTAAATGAAAATAACGCTTCGAAATGTAGAAAACATTGTGCACATAGTATGTTATTAGTGATTAGCTTCCTTAAACTCTTAATGCTGATTTGCCTGATAGACCTGCTAATTCGTTCCGTGATTGGTGGAGTCAGGCCGACAAACACCGAGGTCGCCAGTTTTGCACATGTGGTTGTTTGCATCGACTTCTCGTCCTTCTGCCCGGTTTGTTCGTGTACAGCCTTTCAGATGTTACGGGAACCCGGTAGAGCACCCAAAATCTACTGAGGTTCAAAAATGTGGTAGGTTGTTTGATATGCTTCTGTTCATTATAGCGAGCGCCATCATTACGCCTGACCGCGCGGTCACATACATGCGGGGAATTGAGACCCAGACATATCGGTCAGCTTGTATCTCTCTGTGGTTGGGTACATCGTTTGAGGCTTTCAAAGTTTTTAATTCTGCGTGATACTTATGGTGTTACTCAAATTTACCTTGACCCGGCTTATGTACACACGCCTCGACTACCTGCACTCGAATCCGTCGTTCGGGTCACAGGAATTGTGACGGGTCGCCCGCCAAAAGATGTCAATGAAGTACGTTACTTTTCATCCGAGCTCACAAGTGAAGTCAATCTCAACTGGCACTGTGGAAGTAATCGCACATAACTTGCATGTTCTCAATGAGGTTGAAACTGAACTCGCGTTCCCCGTCACCAACCAGAATCCGGTTTGTTTCCTAACTCTCTACATATTCTTCAGGCAAATGAGTTCCTGCGTCTGCAGCACAGGTACTTAGATTTACGTTCTGAAGTACTGCAGCGTAATCTGAAGTTCCGTTCGGCGTTCATTTTGACTATCCGCCAGTTTCTTTGCCTCTCATACGGTAAGCAGGTGGTTTTGTGTATGACATTTTTCAGGCTTCTTGGAGGTGGAGACACCTTATTTGTTCCGAAAAACACCCGGGGTAAATCTTACCGTTCGGTTAATTTGTGGCTCTCAGGGCGCTAAAGAGTTTCTCACTCCTACCACTTATCCGGGTCTGTTCTATAGCCTACCTCAGAGTCCTCAACAGTTCAAACAGCTTTTGATGGTGGGTAGTGTTGATCGATATATGCAGATAGCTCGTTGCTTCCGTGATGAACCTTCAAGGTCGGACAGACAGCCTGAGTTTACCCAAGTTCGTTGTTCTGCGATATAACCTGCATTGTTTAGTTGGATTTGGAATTATCGTTTGCAAATGCTGCGGATATTATGCGGGTTGTTGAGGACTTGCTGCTGCATGTATGGCCGCTAGTTCGAGATATCAGAAAGGACCACTTTTTGTTACAAACCCCTTTTCCGAAAATGACTTATTCCGCTGCGATTTCCCAGTTCGGAAGTGACAAACCGGATATCCGCTTCCCGTTTCGCTTTTGTGAGCCATCTCGCAACGGCTCTGTCGGTTTTAAAATACCTTCAGCAACTGTGAGTCTCAAACAACTAATTCCACTTAGTTTTCTGCCTTCGTGATTTCTACCCTTTTGATCGTAATATCTAAACCAGAAAATTTCACCCTCCGCTCCTTCATTTTGTATAGAGGTGATCAGCGCACAGGCGTTACAGTGACGCAGTGACTAAGTCTCATTGCTTGGCATTTTCTAGCTTGCTGCTGTCATATGTAGTCGTCATCATCATAAACGATAATGCATCAGTGGTTCTCACTGATGCTTAACTTGCAACGGACAAGTAAGTATGCGCTTGATCTTCGTTCACTAACAGTTTAGAAAGCCTTTCCTGTAGATTAACCGAAATGTAATACCAACAGGCATCAAACTAAAAGGACGCCGTGGGGTTTGGAAACAAACCGTATATTTACAGCAGTGTTTAAAAATATAGTAAATAGTTGGTTTTGGCCTAGTCTGGAACCAACTGCGCCAACCAAGAGAAAAATGAAGGAGAACGCGAGGTGGGCTCCAGTCCATACGCGTCAAGCGAAAAGCACTTAGAACCCTCGTGTGTCTTAAACGCCGTTCGATAAGGTCTAGGTTAAGCGACTTCGAAAAGTGGAATATTAGTAGATGAGACTTCAGGAGAAGATCAAGCGTTCACTGCATGCAATTAGTTGCACGGTTGAAGAAAGTGGTAATAAGTTCCTATCAGGTATCCTATAGCAGGGTACACAGAATCATGCGTACAGAAAACAAGAAAACGCGACTGCAGCCGGGACCTTCAGAGACACCACGCGACCGATGGTCACTACGTACACCTCCCCCAGAAAGGTGGCGGTAGGCAAACTTCGACCATGTGACCGGGGGTATCGATGCGTGGGTCACCTCCCTGTGGTTTTGTTCATGGCATTCCTGATTCTATGAACACACAAAAGACCTAAGTCTATAAGGTTCCCCTCCTTACGCTACTGCACCAGTCTAGAGTGAAACTAACCCAGTGCGTAAATAGTGTAAACGGCCGAGCTTAGTGTGCGGAATGGCAAATGTGGCAGTGTAACTGAAGAAGTTGCGTACTTCCGAGGCCGTCGAGTCATTACATGTAAAATCATCGACGATGGCCTACACTCGCGTAAGTGATGGCCGTGCTGTGGCAAGGCTTACACGAGAAGAGGACAGTCGCGAGCCACACAGGTGATGATGCGTTTTGAGACCTAATGGATGGGTATATGTAAGGCGCAGGACAAAGTGCAGGTGGTATTTTCCCGAGCCGATTTGCTAATTGGTTTACTCCACAACGATGCGGTTGAAGCGTACCAGTTGGATAGTGACAGATTCCATATGAATTTGATACCATTTTACTTCCTTGTAAGCCGCTATGCCTCTACAGTGCGAAAATTCAGGAAGATACAAAGTACAGGGTGTACAAGTGAAATCAGGATAAAACGCGTGATATGGAAGACGGGAGCTTGAGGGAACTCCCGTCGAACGGTTTTCGGACAAGTTTTTGGGAGGTTCAGTAAACATGTTCAAGCGTTCCAAAATGTCTAAAATGTAGGCGATCATACAGGAAGCAAGCATCCTGAAGGAAATGTATCTCACTATTGATAGAATTTGAGCGCATGCCATATTTTGAGCGGTTTACTGATTCTCAAAAGGTTTCGCAATTTTCTGGAATGTCTTCAGTAGATTTTTCATACCACGGTGACGTAGGTCAAGTTCCAGTGGATGTACAGTAAAAGAGTTGGAAATCGCTGTAAAGATTTTGATATTGTTTAATGGACACAGGTAAAACCGACAGACGGCTCGATAACAACAGCTGGGAATAGTACGCATTGTCTAAACTGACACGCATCATCAGGTAAGTCACAAGTGAATTCCAGGTGGATTGAATTGATGCGGGTGGCGTAGTTTTACTGCCGGCAATGTTATCTGCGCACTTCTTGAGTAGAAAAATGATATTGGCCTGGATATATCCATAGTTTTGCACAAGCGAGGTTATTATGTAGACAGTTGTATAGGCCAACGAAGCGTCTGTTGTGCTGCTGCAAAAAACAGAGCGTTGGAGGCTGAGGGTGATTGTGGACCAGTGGGCAGACAGGAGTGATCGTACAGCAAGGAAGTTGATGCTAGTAGTGCTCCTCTTGCATTATCAGTGTTAATTAGTGCTTAAGACGTCGCGGAGTACGACGTCGACTGAGTTGTACCGTGGCGGAAAACTACTGTCGTATGGATGAACGATGGAAGTTGTCTCTGGGTCGGTCCTGAATGTTGAGGATGTTTTAGCGAAAATAACATGAGCGGCACGTTGTTACCTCCGATAAATGGTCCGTACCGGAAGCCTGATGTGAGTGCTGAGATCTATGATCTCGTGCGGAAGTAACATGTCGATAAATGATGCTGTAGCAAGTGTTAATGGCTTGAGCCGTGAGGACGTCTAATCTGAGGTGTGCACCGTGCTGCTTACGAATGTGAGAGCTACACTGTTGAAAAATACCCGACAGGTGGTCAATAAAAGCAGAGCTGCCAGGTTTGTTGGCTCGTGAATAGTGAACTGCGTCATATGCTGAATCATTACGTCGACCGCAGTGTGGCGGGAGGAATCGGGGTCAAGATGAGACAGTAAGGCCACATTGGCTACTGAGTCTCATGTTAGAGTAGGTTAAGCTGATGGACGCTGTTAGGTGGAGGAGACCAACGCGACACGAAACGATGGAATTTTAAGCGGGGATGCTACACAGCCACATGGGCATAGAAGTAGTCGCCTTTGGCAGCACTGTGCAACCACTGGTCACGGAGTCAAACTCGCAAACACCAACGTGAACGGATTGGCAAAAGGGAAACAGGAACAACTGGTCCTTAGATCGATCTCTCATAATGCCTTCAACAGACACATCGACCTTGAGACTCACAACACTCCATTCAGCACACCTACAGCGAAGACGAGCGATAAACAGACAGACGTGCTTACGAGCTGATATCCGATGTGTCCTTTTTCCCACCATCATTTTGTTTGCCAACGGACCCCAATGTGGATTGAAGTCGTCACAACAAATACCCATCATTCGGTGTTCGCATTTCACATCTAGTCATATATATATATATATATATATATATATATACTCGGTAATGATGAACTTGCCTAACTCGATAGTTTGGTAAATAGGACTTTATTGTCAGACTCTGATTAATGTTACTTGCAGTAGACCTTTTCAAGGCTACATCAGACTACTACATTGGACTATTTGGTGCTCGACGCAATATTTTTAAAGATGACCTGCTTTCTCATTGAGAATACTGTACTGTTGCATAGGATTGTCTCTTTGACTAAGTACTCATGCGCAATCAGTGTTGCAGTAGCGATGAATGTAACCTCGTTTCATCGGACTCTCTCTCTCTAATCTTTGAGTGTATTTGCCACGACCGCTCAGGGTAGAAGACTTGAGTCATCTTCATCCATTTGACGATCCATGCTCGATCGCTCGCATCGGGTGATATTGATGAGTAAACAATGAACAGTTTGGGAGGCAGGTATTCGGTATTGACTGCTACGCCAGTTCCCCCTTTCAATTTTTGAGTATGCACGGATTTAAATGTGCCAAGAATATCAGCTAGTTTGTTATACCGAGCACTCTGTGCTGATGCTGCGACCGACTGGCGTAAGATGTGTGGTGGGCAGGTGGTTACCTGGTGCAAAGGAGTCAAGTCGTTCACCAAGCTGTTGGGCTCTGTAGGTCGGATTCGTCTCTTGGGTTGGGGACCTCGCGTCTTACAAAGTCTGACTGGAGACGTTAGGTGAGATGGCTGTTTGGGCTCAGTGGCATGAAAGTTGCCGTTGTCTGGCTGAGTTGTCTCTATAGTTAGTGCACTTAGTGACGCAGGGCAGTCAAGGTCGCAAGGAGGCTGTCTTACTGATAAAGCCTTACTTTCAATTATAGCTCAGTTATCTGTTTGTAAGGTGTAGGAACCTTGACCTTGTATATTAGAATATAGACGTAGTTATTTTTGATAGTTAGGTCCCTCCCTCCTGTATTTTCTTCTGGTCACAGCTTGTTTCTTCCATGGTTGTATAACGATTGGGCATCCATGAAAACCACAGATGTATTTGTCTCTTGTGATGATGACCGTCAGCTTATCCTTCTCGATCGATGCAATGCACAAGCCTGGTAACCATGTCAAGGTGGCGGAACAGCTTAAGACTGTCACTCTATTACCAGTCATCTCCATTCATTGTGCCATTTCATTTCCTCTGCCAACTAATTGATTCTCCATTTGATATTCCCCTATGGTTTTCCGTGTGTGTTGACGAATTTTTCTTCGAATATACTTGCTAGTTGCCTCATTCAATGCTCACGACGGATGTCAGCCACCGTGTTGGTCACCAAACACCAAAGTAATATGTTCACTCAACCGATAAATACCTCTACTCGCACAATTTTGGCTTACCACCTTCAATATTCCGATGCTTATGTAGGTAAGGCAACTGACATTTGCTACACTAATGTCGATAACCCTCACAGTTGTTATTTACTGTCATTCGTAAAAATGATTCCAAGATTTTATCAGGGCACTGCACCCCCAGTCTCTGCCACTTGGTTTACAATACGTGCACAATGTGCGTTTGCGTAGGTTCCATTTCACGCGTTAGAATTGCCCTAAATACACACGGAGAAAGTTCCGCTTGTGCTATCAGTTTTAAAAATACGGTTGGAGCTTCAGAAATCGTTCGCCACAAGTACTGTCTGTTTGTTATTGTGGCATATACCGACTGGTTGTGGTCCAGAGGCAGTGGAAAATTAATGCTATCTTTAGTTCATTAACTTTCACACCAGGCGGAGCACTGGCATTGTAGCGCTAACAGGAACTCAGAACCTTCAAGATGGCTGGTCAAGTGCTGACGGACGTTGCTTCACTAGCCACTGTTTTCACAGCGCTTGTTGAATATACAGTGATTACAGCCTTTGTACTACTTCCGGTGAGTACTAATCATTGACCTTCTAGTCAATACGCCGTTTGGCGGCCTCATCCCCAAGCCACTGGTCCATCATATCGCCGTTTCCAAGACTATAAACCAAAGCAACTTGCTAGTATGTCACATTCCCTCTGCATTCCGTTTGATCCCAGTTTTTCGCCCGCCACAGGCCTAATAAAACTAGTAGAGTTACAAATGCTGTGTACCTACCAAAGTGTACTCGCCTCATGTCCAGAATCTTGCTCATCGGAAGACATGGAAGAACATTGAACGCATGTTCAACCTCCACTGCACAAGTGCGGTGGCACCCCGTGTGATATTTCTGCTGGTTTGATTACCCATTGCTGAATTTTCTGCTATCCGTGGAAATTCTTCACGGTCACTGGAATATCCCGTCTGACTTCGGTATACTTCAACCCACAAGGCTACTAGGTGGTAACTGTGGACACAACTAAGAGGAATACAACAACAGCCCACTGTCGAGATAAAAAAGTCGATGTTACGGGGAACTTCGTGAAGTCTCCACATTCCCGGAGTCACAAGCTTCGGTGGGTCAGGTGTGAGCTAGAGCAATGTTAAGCCTATCGAAAATCTGTGAAGACGCCTAGAGCGCCGGGATGAACACTATTGACCACTCATTTTGTACCCATTTTTCTGTTGACGCTTCTCCGCGTTTGAAATCAGAAGCCTTGAGTTCTACAAACGTAATGAGGCACTTAGCTGAATGGGAACCCTCCGCTCTTTTTATGTTTTAGGTCTAGCACCAGTCACTGGGCCCATGGATCTGCCCAGAGACTCTGGTTCAGTAGCCATTCCGGATGACTGGTTTCCAAAAGGGCTTTCACAACTGGTACGTAAACCATCGAGGGATAAGCTCGATCTATATTGCCTCAGAGGCTTTTGTGGTTATTTGACTTCGCTGGCTGGGCTCACCACATGGGCAACATATCAGCAAAAAGCAAGCTGAACTTCACTCTGAATTTAACTGTGTTGACCCTCGCATTCCCTGATCTTTGAATATGGCTCTTCGTACAGAACTTCGACAGTTGTCTCTCCAAACATCAGTGTGTATTTGGTTCGGTAAACAGCTGCACCCTCAAGCTTTTTATCGGCCGATGTGCCCCAGAAGTTTACAGACATCCTGGAAGCTCTTTGTTTGGATATTTATTCAGGCTCAGCTTATGGCAAGTTAACGTCGACTTTTAGCATCTCAGTTGAAGTGCGGCAAGGCTGCTCATCATCTCCTTTCCTGTTCAATTTTGCGGTAGAGGAGATCCCTGAATGCACTCTGACTGCAAATATAGTGTGAGTGTTTCTGGTGCAAGACTGCGAGGCTTAGGGTACGCTTAGTACATTGACCTAACCAGTGAGTTCTCAAGGATTTCAGAAAATCTTTGACAGATCAGAAGCCCCCGTTCAAGGTGACCGTTATGCTTCCTCAGTGCGAGGAGCCACAACACTACCTCTTGATAGAATGTCTTCGTAGGCAGTGGAGAATAACATATGCATTGAGATCTGTATCAGCGCTTTTGCAATGCATAGTAAAACTACAAACCTCAGCTAGAGCTCAACTAGCGTCCGTCTTCTGTGGCCTCTCACCATCTCGGTATTTCAATGAAAGACCGAATGTATAATGCCACGGTGTGGTTATTTCTGACAAAAAACATCCACGACCAAAATGACCATTTGGCTCTCATATACGAACTATACAGCTGAAAACCGTTGCGTGTGTTAGAAACAACAATGAAAACAGGAAATCATATAGTATACTAGTGAAACGTGTTTGTTCATTATCTGACAGATAATATAGATATCTTACAGATAATGCTGTGGCAGGGCCTACTCGGTGGTCCGATTCCTGTGAACACATTGTAATTGCACTGTATTCTGTTCCACTTCGGAACTAAGAAGTCAAAGGTGTTCTGAGATCCGAGAGTGCAGTGCCGTCACTCTGAGGCACAACTGCAGGTACACGTAACCTCATAATGTTTGACTTGGCAGGAGTGAGAACCGGATCCCTCCTCAGGGTTGACGGGATACGAGTGTTCGATTCGGTACAGTGAGCACGGCTCACGTATGTGTGATTTATTGCCTCTTCCATTCTTTGTCCTACGAAAAGTTCTACATCGTCCCATTAGTAGAATAAGGAAATGGGCACACTTTTCCTCGGCATTTTTGTGAGTGTAGATCGGTGGCCCGAATGGTTTACAATATTTGTAAATAGAACGAATTGGAAATCCATTTTAGACAGGAGTCCGTTGGATAAAATCGTGCTCTCCAAAGATGTACTCATCAGGAAGGATTTTACAAATTCGATGGCATATTGTTCATAATGAGTCCGCATTCGTGTGCGATCAGTGCGAAGTTCCTGAAGTGCAATAATTGACAAATCCACGTCTTCTTTTGGAAAGCGCTTCGACTCAGAGAGAGGTCCACTTTAATTCTTCTTCTTCTCAGTTTGCATCTACAGCCGTATCCATCTGTCTAAACGTTTGTACTTAATTTCGGCAACCTAGATGAAAAGTGTGAGAGAAATGTTGCCTAAGTATACTTGTTACATGACAATCGTCATGTTCGTTAGACTTACTTGGGGACAACATTGTTTGAAAATGCTTCTGCGGTGAAAATCGTAAATAGTCACGGCAAGCAGCCGAAGTTTGAAAAGAATTCTCTTAGCCATTCAAAGTTTGACAGTAGATAAATTACTGCAGCTTTTGAACTATATCTACTTGATATCGCTAATAGGTCGTAGAACTCAGTGTTAAGCCTTCAGGAGGGTATGTGTTACACAGACTTTCAATATCAACGGCATCCTGCTTCAGGCTTTGCCACACCAAACGAGTCCCTTTTATGTAACTCTGCGATGCACAGGTTGTTCGTTGGGTAGGTTCTCCCCATCCGGTCTACCGTTTACTGTGCACCATGTACAACATCATGGGATTATACCCCCGGTGGACAAGAGTCTGAGAAGAATTCAGGTTCGAATCAAGTTAACGTGATCAAGTGATGAGTGGAATCCAAGCTGTCAACCATTTGTGATTCAGGTCGCATTGACTGCATCAAGAGAGAGACGTCGTATAATCCTCTAAGAGAGTGTGTGGCTATTAACCACCTCTCACAGTGTGGTTAAGTGTTTTTCGAGTTGTTTGTGGTTTACATCGTATGAGTTCAAGAAGCTTGCCCATTAGTCGCGAATTCTAGTTTTCCCCAGAAGCATAGCTTATCCACCATTTTGGGTTTCCTTTTATGTCAACCTATACTCATTCCAAACGTTTTGTTTGTACCAAATTGTAGTAAAGTTTGCCCTAAAACAAACGATGTAAAAAAATTTCCCAGTTCGAATATTATTTAGATGTCACGTTTCGCACTAACTTGGTCTGGTATTTTCAAGTTAACAATGGTTTTATTAAGGTGAGAAGCCGCGCGTTTTAAGTTTCACGTCCACAGTCGCTTCCAATCACATACAGTTTTACCCTATTCTCCCCTCATCTGTATTGGTTCCCTACTCTTTTAACCAAAGATGTTCCTCTACTTACTAGATCCATGATGCGTTTGACTAATTGAACTCATCATCATCATCATCATAGACAGCAATACATCAGCGGTTCACACCAATGCTTAACTGCCACACAACCATGAAGAAACAGCAAACCCTATATAGAAAGAGAGAGGGGAAAAAGAAGGGGACGGGAAGGGACCTAACTACTGAAAATGACTACGTCCATATTCAAGCATTCAGCATTAAAGTGCCTACACCTTGCAAACAAACAACCGAGCTGCAAATGAGAGTAAGGCGTCATCAGCGAGACAGCTTCCTTACGGCTTTCACCGCCACGCGTCATTAAATGCACTCACTTCACAGACAACTCGGACAAACAACGACAACATTCACGTCACTGAGCTCGATTAGCCGCCATCT
>QNGE01004987.1:0-15633 GCA_008508345.1 Paragonimus westermani | reverse complement strand
CTACGATTAATTATATCTGCTGTGGGACCTGCAGAGAACTGATCCGAATTGGGGATCGGGAGGGGCCTGAGAGCTAACTTTGATAGGACAGTGGGGGAGGGGTCAGCAGTAGCATGTTTTCGCCTATCCACCCTGCTGTATGCAGCAGATAGGGCGACCCGGTTTATACTGCGAGACGGCCGATGCAGTATGGAAGTGTTTGTATTGTGAGTATTCATGGTTGTGTGTGGGCTGAGATACTGCCAGGACGCCCAGACCTAGACAGGAGAACGATTAGGGTTCTCAACCGAAGCCTTTGGCTCAAAAGCCTGTACCGCAAGGCAGCGGGTGGATGGCGGTGTACCAGAAATGGTACGTTTTTCGGGAAGAGATGCCAACCATCTTCCAAGCCCGAACCTGGAGGACCAGGAGACTGTGTTTTGTCAGACCTCTACCTGTTGGCCTGCCTGGTATGAGTAACTCTGTTCAGTTTATCCCAAAAGATCATCGAGATGCGCAAGCCGGCACACCACGTCAAGGTTCAGTCTCACCGTGACGGAATTGAACTGATAGTCCTGGATATTGTCTCGTTAACTCTTTAGCAGTTCAACATAATAAAACATGCAATTAGCTTGCTTCCGAAGCTATTTTTCCGATTCCAACAATTCTATGCGTTGCGACCTTCCATGTATGTTTCCTCAAGTGGGTCCCAATTTCAAACCTACCTACGCGAGTACCCTTGCGTACGCTTCACCTACCATGCCTCAGTTAGCAGATTTCCTTATTACTCTCGACAATTTTATGAGTGAATTGACCATAAATTTGTACTGATGCGCTCATTAGGCAGTCCGTCTGCTGAAAATCTGTTTGTATAAATTTTGAGTGTTCACTTCACAGGATGCGTAAAACGATTCTCTGACTTGACAACTTGTGATAACATGCTGCTTTGGAAATAGTAAAACACTGCCAACCTTTCCTCAAAGATTTCAGAGGAATGATCAGGGAGTTTCTTTAGTTTAAGTTAGTCGGATGTGGTTTTACACTATCTACAAGAACAGGAAGAGTCTGAACTCACACACACTTATATGAGGCGAATCCATAGGAATATATGAACATGCATTCGTGCTTTCCCTGAATTCTTTTCAAATTGATACCTAATTCACTCTCGGCCCACAGAACCATATCGCGTACCGGCTTGTTAAGAAATATCTCACCATGGAACTATTTGACAAACGCAACAGCGTCGGCACAGACAAACTCAACTTAATGCATATCCTTTCTGAATCTGCAGATCGACTTGCCACAGAGCCAACCGAAACAGTTGTGCGACCAGGTATCACACCATTGAACACTTTTCCCTCCTCATCTAAAATTCCACGTACTCAGCTTCCAATCACCGGAATGAATAGACACGTTGTGTAGGCTAACCGACTACACTTGTATTTAACACCGACATTTTAAATTTAAAACTGTCCATTAGATGAAAATACTCGCAGAGTTCTCAACAGACGTTCGGGAGTATTAATTACCTCGATTAAAACACTGACATTAGATCGCACCTTTCAAAAGCACGAAAGATTTTTGACTAGCCCGTTTGGAAAACATGCAGCCGATTCATATATCACACTTTACTGAGCTAATCAGCAGCGTACACCCTTGCACGGAATGGAATTAGAATTCCGGGCCTCACGCTTTTGAGACTAGCGCGTTGAATGTAACATCCGTAGTCTCACAGTAGACGTGATAAATTAATCATAACGAAACGTTGGAGTACAACTTTATACGGTCAGCGTTCAGATTACCCGATCATTTCGGAAGGGGAGTAAACAGAACCGTTCTGTTCGATTCAATCGAAAACCCCTTGATCCGGACTTTTCAGCTGGGTTAATGCTGCAGTCTTCAGTGAAACAGAGGTTTAGTAATTTTCCTAAATCACTGTTAATTTTGTATTGCCCGTATAATCGATGTTTACAGGTTTGCTTTTCTGTGCAACGCCTTTTCCAGAATATGTTGCTTTTTGTTGGTTGACTTTTCATCTCGCCATTGCGAAGGCTTCAACTGTTGAATTCCGTGGAGTGTGTAAAGTGGGCTGTTTCACGTGGCCCAACTTTACACCTGATGGATTTTACAGTTATGTCAAGTGAAGTCAATTTTGCACTATAGGCTATGAAGATGTTGACGTTCAGTTCACTCCTTATATGCGTCACTGTATTACTTATGTGACAAACACCGTCGCAGTGTCTGTATGCTCGGAGATATCCGGAAGCAAAAGAAACTAGTTGATGCTGTTACAGTCGCTAAACCTGTGAATCATGACTGCTGCATCCAGAAAGATGACCCCCACATACAAAACAACCAAAGTCTTAGTGAACTTCTTCAGTTCTCTACACCAGGTGGTCATCTTTTTATCTAGCACCTCACGTCAGTCAGTCGTAACATTAGCAAACAGTGTTCGATGTGGGGGACGAACAGTTAACTTCCTTAGTACACGGCTTAGTCACCCGAATACGTACAACCCCCAAGGTTGAACAAATGAACTCGCTTGGTAGACATTAACAAATACCAATTTCCTAGTTTCATAGCTGTTCACCTTTCGATGCCACTTGACGCAGATTATAATGATCGAATAACTGAGTAGCGTTCACGCCGTCAGCCCTGAGCGGCCAAGCTTTGGAGTCATGGAATAACACAACTCTTTACCATTGCCTTATGCGCCGGACATTTAAGCATCGTAGTGATATCTTAAATTGACTAATACAGCCCGATCCTTCGAGATGAAAGGTTACTTTGCAATCCCTACACATACGTCTTTGCTGATGCAACTTCCAGAATAATCAAACCGGTCACCAACCTCCATAACTTCATTATGGAACATCAAACAAAGACAGTAACAGCAGCCTCGCAGACGCACCGTATTTTGAGACTGCAACATTGCTTGTCCTGTTTGGAATTTGTCAAAAAACAACTGCCTATCACTAGCATACTCGAGGTCAGTCTGCCTTCCATCAGCGGGGATATTTACTCCGGCATCTTATGGGTGCCGCTGACACTCTCGTTGTTCTCCCTGACAAACTTGAACAAAAATAAGGGGACCGGACAATCTTGACCTATGGCGATCTTGGTGCTGAAACTGTCACATACTCCACGCAACCTGAATTGAAATACGGGAACAAGGTGCCGACAGTATGTCCATCTACTTCGTCAGCACATCTCTGTGCTTAGCCGATTCCAAAAGCGTGAATCAGTGCGTTAGATTAAACACCATCATAGCCGGCTGTACGAATAACGCTGTTACAGACTTTGGCTAAGAATGTAAAGCCAATCAGAACATCCTTGTCCATTATGAAACCCTACCTGTTCTCTCTTAATGTTCGTCTCCCGAACTTCATTGAGCCGGCGAAATACAAAAAATGCCAGAAATTTAGTATTGGCTGGGGTTGACCCATGAATTTCACAACAGCCTCGGACTACATTCTCGAATATGGAAGCTATTACCGAATAACCACAACAGACAGAAACCTTAGCATTTGATCATAAAATCCGAGACCACCAGTTCGAGACCTTCACACTTTTTTGAAATGTGCCAGCAAGAGGTCATCTAGGTCAACATCCGGAATTTGAAAGTGAATTGGAGACCTCATTTTTTGGTGGGTGGTTCTAAATCTACTACAGTAAATGCTGGAGGCCAACTAGAGTGATGCTCAAGGTGTTCCGCCCCGCGCATTAACCTTCTAGACTTGTTATATTTGAGTGTGTCGTGTGCCTTTTTGACAGCTTCACTGATTTCTAGGCACCCTGAACCACTGGTACGGTCAAACTCGAAAACTCTGCTAGTTTTCTCTGCTGCCTAAAATAGCGAAGCTTCGTGGTTAAATTCTCTTTAGATTCCTACCGATACCGCTTCAAAACTTGTTGCTTGAATTGACTTGAGGAATGTTTCTTCTGAAATCCAGCGATTCTAGAGATTTACGTTAGATCCAATGCTTGGTTAACCCACGAATCACTGTATATGCTTTACGACTGACTTGCGACATGGGGGTCCAGCAGCTTTTATGATTCTCGGAATTATAGGTGTTAACTTTGCATTCTAAGCCACCTTGGTGTTTATACTTTACTGACGGTCTGACCAGTTAACTAACAGCCAGCCATCGCAGTCAGTGGAGTTGCTGTCCAGAAACAGTGAAAACAAAACGGCAACATATCAACACATGATCTGACCCCAAGCATATGCTTTAATAAAAACGACAGTTCTGAATGGAGCCACGCCACCTATAACTAACAGCTGTGTGTTCTGCGTGAGACCAGCACAACAATGAGGCGTAAGACGCCTAACAACGAAGCTGCTTGAGGATGGCTTGCGCTGAGCACACGGATGTAACGGGAACCCACCATTACTCGAGCCCAAATTTGCTCTTACACAAGAATTGATTTTACCAAGGTGCTGGACCGTGGCGTTCGTATATCCGGTCGGAAGGATTATATCAGAACAACTCCTAGACCTGAGAAAGGATGACTGATCCCAGCAGAAGAGGTTTTTGACATCGACAGGACTGTCGTCGGTTGAAGCATAGGCATACACGCTGCTAAATAATTAAGGGAGCCAAACTACCGCTGTGATTGCCCACTCCAACGCACGGTCTGGGATGGATATATACATCTTGAAACAGACTAAGGGCAAGAGTACATACACATGTATATACATACAAACTTGTATATATCCGATTTTTCGTTATATTTCTTTTCTTGTCGTACCGTACCATAACCGTTTATATGAATCACAGCAATAAGTTACCTATCTCACCGTCCCTAATAACTGGCGAATATATCTCACTGAACTCGAATTCAACCAAATCCCCGACTCTCACCAGTAATCTGATGCATATACCCAGTAAAATTCAACATCATTTAACTGTTTTGCGACAAGGCTAACGATCATAACCGCTCGCAACATCTGTAGACAATGCTGCGAATGGCAACACGTCCTCTGTTGTCCATCGAAACAGCATAGATACACCCATTGCTCCCGGAGATACTATAGGGAGAACCATTGCGGTTTTCAGAAACATCTTTACATTCCTAATCAGAACTTTTGCAGGCCACACCGGCTCCACTTTTCAGGAGTACGTGTTGTTATTGCTGCAACGAAGAACCACACAACCTACAAGAAGTGCGTTTGAATTCTCCTCAACCGTAAGCCAGTCAAATGACAGCTGGACACGGCAACTAGCAGTACACTACTCTCCGATCGCACGTGGCACCTGACCGGTTTACCTGACGCGCTACTGGTGGTCAACTGCTTTTAACGATTTGTCCATCGCTGGTAAGTGATATGTGACTCAAAACCCTGACCCTGGCCTCCTTGTACCAGAGTGCATAGAACAATTCCGGTTACTCGGTAGGCTACTAATCCGAATCGATAACCGGACTCACTCACAGCAGAGAAACGCGATGTTCACGAAACCACCATTAAACGACGTTTAAACCAGATTCACCCAAACCTAGAAGCTGTGCCGTACGATCATGGAAGACAAACTCAACAACTTGGTGTTGCTAGTTAGTTGCTCAAAACCGAAAGTTGGGCAGCAATAACATTAAAGTTCACCAGCACAAAGCAAGGGTATCCACTAAATCCGAGGTGGTGGACCAACAAACGTAGGATACCTATCAAATTTATCGGTAACAGTCCTACAGTTGAACCCAACAACCTTCTGGATGGAGATACCGGGGAACCCCACTTTTTCCATCCAATACCGCATCCCTTCCCGAGAGAGTGATTTTGTCTTACCAGAATAGACGTGAACTGTCGGAACATTCCAGGAGTAACCTTCGCTGTCCGGATCACCAGATCGACCTCTGCTCTGTTGTTCCTATTGATGACTTAGTGACCCTAAATATTGTTTTTAGTAGCTACTCTTAAATCTTCCGACAGGAGAGATTTTGTAAGCCATCTCTCATCATGTAGATGCCTTCTATTTTTCTCCACGATCTATACTTTTATATGCAAAAAAGTGAATTTACCATATATCTTTTGATTTGATTCGAGAGCAATTAGTTAAAACAACCGCGTTGTTCTCGGAAACCAGTTTTTCCGTTCCTTATTCCATGGCGAAAAATTTGAATTTTTTAGGCGCGTTTCTACTGTGTCCAGTTCAGCATATCTTTTCTGGGACTTCCAACGCCGCCGAAGTCAACTGTACAACTTATCACATTCAACTTGAAATTAGTCGAATTACCGACCTGTATGGGGCAAAGTTAACATTTCTGAAAACTAAATCGAAGTGGGTTTACTAAACAGCAGCGAACAAGAGTTGATAATGCAATCTTCAGAGTTGAAAGTGTACCGCTGTGAATGTGCAAGCAAGTTAAAAATTTGGTGTGATTAAAGTTCACACACACGAAAAGATTTTCGAGGGCGTCTAGAGTTGGTCGTAACGGAACCTGCCAAGCGAAAGGCACATAATTTACTGCTAACGGAACTTTAATTGGACAGTGTGAACGCGGCTATCATGCTGAGGATTAGATTTATCCCAACCTGACCATTAGTGACTGCCGTGAGTCTACAGGAATTGTACAACGAGTATCCAGCGATTAGAGCGGGTGTTGTAACTTTGGCGCATTGACCTCTGCCTTAGATCCAAACCAACATTTAAAACATTCAACTTTCAGCGTACGAACGTCCATAGGATGCACAGTAATTCACATTCTAGGCTTAGGTAAGGAAGAAGAGACAACGAGGGGTGGGCACTGAGAAGTGGGACATAACGGAACGGTGTTACTATGATGATCGGTAACTTCTGTGAGACAAGCACAGTAATTACTGGAAGCGGGGTCGGGAGGAGCCTGAGGGCTCAGTGGAACAGAACATT
Organism: Paragonimus westermani; assembly: GCA_008508345.1. Classification (NCBI taxonomy): domain Eukaryota; kingdom Metazoa; phylum Platyhelminthes; class Trematoda; order Plagiorchiida; family Troglotrematidae; genus Paragonimus; species Paragonimus westermani. The sequence goes on along the minus strand of QNGE01004987.1, from coordinate 8,788 downwards.
GAGAAAGGTAGTCGGCACCGTAATGTTTTCGTCAACTCAGCCTGCTTTTACAGCAAACGGGGTGACCCGCCTTATACTGAGAGATGGCCGATGCAACATCAGTGCTGTAGATACTAATAGTTGTGCGTAAACTGGGTTACTGTCAGGACCATCGAACTTAGACAGGAGGACAACTGCGATTCTCACTCGAACTCCCTGACTCAGAAATCTGTGCCGTAAAACAAAGGGGGAGTGGCGGTTTACTAAAACTGGCATTTACCAGGAGAAAGTTGCCAGCCTTCTTGCAACCCCCAACCTACAGGATATGGAGACTGTGGTTCGTTAGACCTCTAGTTACTGACTTACCTGGCTCTGATGGTAAGATTGACATACTACCCAGTTTGGCCGAAAAGGTAAATGAGATAATTAAACCGTCACACCGCGTCACAGTCCAGTCTCAACGAGATAGCTTCAAGGTTGTAGTGGCTCATTTAAAACCCAGTGGCTGTGTCATACGCAGAACTCGCGGCTCAATGTTAGAATCCATATTTCTCAAATAAACTGTAGGATGGATTTCTTGAAGAGGTCTTAAGGATGTTTTGTGGACGGTGCAACAAACCTAAATTACAGCACTACTATATAAACCTGGTGATTTCCATATGTTAGACCAATGGTGCATATCTAATTCACGGCTGGAACCAGATATCCCTCCACATTTCATGATGCAACCGACCTCACATTAGGCGAGACTTAATCATCATACATGAACGCACAGTAATATCCACTCCTGAGTATTACCCAGATTGCTTGACCATCTCCACAGAAGGTAGTAAATGTTCTGTTAACTGAAACTGATGGCCCTACGGCTAGAAACTATCTTCGACATGAGATCGCAAAACTTTTAGCTCGTTGAGCGGTATTTTGATTGGTGATGTGTATGATGCACAAGCGAGGAGTCTGGAACAATTGTGAATGATGTTCACTTTTCGTAAAACAGATATTCCCTACTTTTGACGAATAAAATCAGTTTAAAATGTTTTATTCGCTGAAATCAAGGGAAGTGGTCAACTTGTTGAATGTAGTGAGAGAACGAAGAAGCATATTTTTCATCTGCGATTTGTGGCGAATTGCATCAAAGCATACTGTATGGTCGTTATTTATCTCTCAACAGTGGCTGCCTATCTGTATTATGGAGAAGCCAATTAAAACAGACGCAACACACGAGGCTGGTAGGTATGATAATGACCAAATTACCCCTAACCAGGCGCCTAACGCAACCATGTACTGGAAACATCAGTGATGTTTTCACACCCCAGTTTGCCTGCAGTTGCGATAAATCCTGCATTATAATGCTTGATGTCACCCCACTTAACAATGCAAGCTGGCTTGTTTAATTGACACACGCAAGTTGTTTACCAGTCACCCAACTCAGCTGACACAATATTTTTGATATAAGATGTCACGACAATGCCATCGTTTTGAAGACTATCGAAACCCCACATACCTAGCGGAACAAACCAGTCTGACATTTCTTCCACCATGGGCTTAACCAATAACACAGCTTCATTGTAATTAGCGAATAAATTGACGGTTGGAGCTAATTGGAATTTTAATTGCAATGGTTATGAAAAAAATCATTCGTGGTAAACTGAACATTCGGTGTTTTCCTTCGCTCTAAATCTTCGTTTGCGGATCATTGCATGAAATATGCAAACAATGGGCTGAACTGTTTTGGTTCACCATCTTAACTTCGGAAGGCCTATTCCATACCAATAAGTGAGAAATGAAAATCCAGGCACCAACTGAGCATTTGATACTTGTGCTGTAAAATAACAGTCTTATTTATTTAAACAGAGACGAGTATGCAAAATTTATAATCATATTATGCCTCAGGCCCCCATGTTCTATTTTTCAATTTGTAACAGGGGACATTTGTTTTTTCCTCCGAAATAACATTTAAGTTAAACTTAATTGTGGAAACTACTACAGGGGTGATCTGTAAAATTTGTATTGACTGGCCAACTGATCCAGCAACAGGAAAACTACAAATACACTTTTCAAAGTAAAACAGTATCACATTTAACTGTTATGAACAACCTGTAATCGGATTCTTCTGAATCCATGGGATTCTGCAGGCCACACTTGTCTGTGTGACGAATGTATTCGTTGGCGAGCTTTAACAAAGATTAATCATTATACAATGGATGTGTGACTAATGACGTACTCGATCTACAAATGACAGAATACCAGAAAACCTTCAAGTAGGTATGCAAGGGGTTGTTTTAAAAATTGCAACTAAATATTTGTAATAATGGCCCGTGTTTATGATAGTCGAAACACAGTTACTGAGTGACAAAATTTCAAAACACTGAACGATCATAATCAGTATATACAACAACAACGTATTAGTCGTATGCAACGATTTGCGCTTAATCGTTTTTAGCTAGATAACACAGTTAACTAAACGCACAACATTTGAAAAAATGTTTGCAGAGTTTTTATAATGATTGCTTGTATTCCTCAGAAACACTGTGTACATCACGAGAGAATATAAGCGGTAAAGTGTTGTAAGTAAGGAGATAATACATTAGTGTGTGCGCGCTGAAGAACACATATGCTGGTATAACATGCAGGCCAGCCGCTTCCGCTCAGACTGTCCGTGGACCGATTTCGGGGCAATGCGCAGGCACCGGGAAACAGCGCTCTTTCGAATTAGGGGGTTCAACAGAAGTCCTGTAGAGGGAAGCAACATGAACAAGCGTGAGCTAAAGACCCAGTAAGCCATGCACGCGACTTACACAAACGAAAACTAAAACGGCACCGAAAACGCAGCAGCACGCCCCGTTACACAACTCAAATTCAATCCGTGTACGCTCGCTGGTTTCGGTTGCGCGTTACACTGGTATATGGCCTAAGTGCTACCGCATGCAGACTGTAACGGAGTGAGTTGAAGTAATATAATATACGGAAATAGTAGTGTACCTGAGACGTGGGTTACAATCTTTGAAAGCACTTCAGGAATGTAAGTAACTTATCACCCAATCTGTGGCCATCAGGCGCAGGCAGAGTTGGAGTAGAAACTTCTTCAAATCTAATTAAAAATAGAAGCCACCAAATGCTTTTGAACGACAATCCGAAAAGACATCCCAAATTTTGGAAAGAGTACCGTGAAAAAACTTGGTTTGTTCGTGTAACTGGAAACACGAATTGGAAGGCTCCTGCTTAGACTTGTACAACGAAGCGTGCCCTATTTTTCTAACAAAACAGTAACAGTCAATCAAAAGAATATTTTTCAAAGCGTAAATCGAGTGTTAACGAGGAAAATCCAATTAAATTTTCACGTAGTTTAGTATCATTTAATCTGTAAAGCCCAATTTTTTCAACGATTGTTCCAAGATAGCGAATATACATGGTTTGAGTGACTGTCAGTCAGACTGTCAGTCGGAGCTAATCACAATGAATTTGGTTTATATGCCAGCGCAACAGCCAATGTTGGGTATTTCGGTACTTCAATTTTTCTGGTTGACAACTACGTGAGATGGAAGATCACAGAAGTTTAGCAGTTTTCTCAATCGAACTTTCAATAAGTTATCACGTCGGTAAAGGATTACTGGCTACAGTTCATCAGATTGCTTGGAACTGCTCACCTTCAAATATCCAGCCTAAGTGCTGTTATCACCCTGAGTAAAACATTGTGCAGAAATCAGTAAACAAACTGAATGCTTAGTAACCATAAAGATAAATTATTGGTGAAACATACTCAATTTTGAACAGTTTTCTTTGTCGGTTTGTTTCATGAATTTCCAGACTGCTCTAACTTTTTTTTATTTCCATTCGCGACCTTCATTGGTACATCATACTTAGGTATGATAATGTTGGTATTTTTTAGTATGGAAATTTGAGACCTCAATTGTCGCTGATTGTCTGCTGTTTTTCAAGTGCGCTAGTAGAAGGGGATTTTAGCGGTAGAATTTGCAGCCTAAATTACACTAGTAAATTGGTACGTTTCACGACTAGCACTGGTTCGAATAGCCAGATGACTAAGAAGTCTCAAGCGCTTCTTCAGTCACCTCACAGTTGTCTCTCAATCAGTTCACGAAAAATTTCTTTCTCTACATGTATTGCTCACAGTCCAGGTTGTCTATCACATGTAAGATATCCGCACCAAATTTAGTACGAATGAAGTTGAACTGTTTGGACGTCTTGTTTAACATGTTATTGAAAAACGGATTGGGAATAACACAACGTTACGAGCAAGTTGTAATACTCTACGTTTCAACCACCTCGGGTGGCCTTCCCCATGAATGTTGTAATCGAAATTTCGATGGTTGAAACGTAGAGTATTACAACTTGCTTGTAACGTTGTGTTACTTCCAATCTGTTTATCAATTTTCGATCACAGTTTTGTCGTTACGACGTAACCTCATCGGACACGGAATGATTCAGATGATTGGGACATGGTTACCGGATGCTACATTCTTCATAAAAATGGGTTTAGATGAAGTTGCGAAAACTTATCAACAGAAGGCCTACAATCTGCCGACCTCAGTCGTCCGAACTCGGGCTGGCAACAGCATGTGTAGTTAAATCTCGCTTAGGTTATCAGAATGCACATTACTATGCCGTGTCTGGACAGAAATAGTCCGAATCACACAGTTCTGCACCGCGTTGATTTTCAGTCAACATGAAAGCAGATACGTGAGAAAGATACACATTTGGTTCGAACTAGATTATCTTACTCTCCCACTGTTCCAAAGCAGTGCTGAACATTGAACACTTAAGACTTTAAAATGAGAATCACACACTTGATTGCAGTTCTCTTACTGAGCTGGACTTTTCAGCTAGTATCCTCGAGGTGGAAGCGGTAGACTCTGACGTCAATCTTATTAGTGCTTATCAGCACTGAATGTTCTTGCGATAATCGGGGTTTCATTGATAACCATGTTTTCACGTGGTAACCATGTTGACCATTATATCACTGAACTCACATTAGGTAAGTCCAAATTATCTTGCCTGAGGGCTCAACTACTTCCGCTTGTGAATAATGACTGAACAGTGATCGAAAGTTGGAGTACTATTGCTGATTCATGTTTGCAAAGAGAAATGAAACAGTTGTGATGTTTCTAGACCACTGACGTTTTATTGAGCGTTGCAGATAGTGAGCAGGACCTTCTACTTTGAGAAGGATGTTTAAGTTTCATGCGCGTTGAACATAAACCTACCATTTGTGTGAGACTTATTCTTAGTATCAGATGAATAAATGCCGTCAATACTAATTTGGCAACACAATCGTTTACACATGAAGTCCTTTATGATTCTTCAAAATAGGCGTAGGTTCCTTGCTCAACGGTTACCAAAGGAACGTCAGTGATTAATTGCCACAACTATGCAACCGATTATGAGGGTGTAGATTACCCAACATTCCATATAAGCAGAAATGAGATGCACAAGTCTGTACACATTTATTACGGTCTAGCTAATTGGGTTCTGGGTTGGATAATTGCATTCAACACAGGGATTCTTCAGGTGTCAGTAGTAATGCATAATCTGCATCAAAATCCCATGTATTTTGCTCACTTTTTTACGAATAAACGTAAACACACAAGTTTAGCGTGACAGTATTAATGCCAGTTTATTCATGCCGACCCAATGTTTGTGACGCATCGGCACGTGCAAACCGTATGAACTGACCGGAAATTTGTTTGCAACAGACATAAAGATACTTGGTTTTCCAATGAAAACAAACATCTCTGGTTGATAGCTGTTAAGTCGTATGTGGCGACTGAGGATAATTCTCCCAATAACACGTAATCGACACTTCCACTAACGCTTATTCTGATGGTCAGGTTAACGGGATCATCTTCCAAGTCCAAAAAACACTACAGAAGTCGGTCAAAGGGATCAGAATTTATACCGTACTTGCTCGCAAAGTTACAATGAAGATGCTTTCTCACATCGAATGCGAATTAACCGGATACTCAAATTACCTGGCAGGAAAGCGTTCAAGATGGAGCAGTCAAGCACGCGTCCACTAATGGCTACCAGTCGACGGAAAATTAGCTCACTAAAACAATCGGATGCAGATGAAGGTGGGGGAAAGTTGAACAAGACGAAGACAGAAACTTTTGATTAAAAAACTAATGAGAGGTATAAAAAAGGAATATATTTTACATGCAGTTTGATAAAAGATTCAGCGTCACTGCATACGGCTAAGACTAATGAAGACAAATTTGGGCTCAGCTTTCGACAAACAAACTAACGCATCCCCCAACTCATCCAAAGTTTCCCACCATACCAAACATAAGACGACAAACGTACCGAAAGAGCTTTAACATAACCAGCAATAGTAGTTGATTTGTTTACTAGCTAAGCGATTTGTCACAGTATATCGGCAACCAACAAGTTGCATAGATTCCAGTGAGAACAATAGTGTTTTCTTTTATGCATATACCTTAAAACTCTCTTGGAGGTAACTTGCCAAAAGATATCATAACTCACAGATCATAGCCTTCACGAATGAAGACAATGGGAAGTTCGTTGAGCATTTATACTGATTAAGGTTTCGAATCAACAATAAAAAAATGTGGTACACAAAGGTACGAGACAAGATGAGAACAATTTTTGCTAAGATGACTCAAAAGTGCCTGCGGTTTTCGACCACTAAGCTCCTTAGGCGTGGGTTCATAGTATCCTCCATTAGTGAACAAAAATGACTGCGATAATCTTGACAGAGACCTGATCCACTATTAAACTCTAAGTAAGGTCGAATGTCACTGGGCTGAATGGGCTTTTTCATTGCTGTACTTGTGACATGGCTCCCTAAAGGTCACACACATACCTCCCTAGACCATATTGTTGGTTGATTTCAATGCACCACACTGTGATCACTTTGTGTTCAGTATTAGATCCAGTTATATCGAAAGGTTTTTTCTCAGTTGAATGCGCTAATGAATATGATAGAAATCACTGAATGAATAAGAACTGAAGGTAAAACTTGTTTTGGACACTGAAGTGGTGAGAGATATTCGTTGATACAAGAATCCAATACAACATTTTTTTACTGGATTTGTGAGAGTTTATAGAAGTGGAAAATTTTGTCGTGAATTCGGCAATTGAACTATCATTTCAAAGCTTATGGCAATTGATTGCATCTTAAGATTTACTATTCGGATTTGAGTAGGGATACATGGATTACTAAGCATAGCAATAAATTACACATGTAAATGAGTCCAAAGAAACACACTTGTTGGTAAAAATGTAGAAACTGAACGCAAAATGGCTCCAATTGATAGACGTTTAATACACTAAAACGTCCGTTTCTGTAAGTCGACAAAAACAAACTTCTCCTTCGCAACTGTAAACAAACCAATTGTTTATCCCTCTCATTATCCTATGGCCTGAGCCCAATGTATTGCTGGCGCAATATAAGTATTCATTTGTCTCCAGCCAAACCTCCCCATATGGCTCTAACCTGTGAATGTGAAAAACGACGGGTTGTGAACAATTTTTGTTCTATTAAATGTGCTACTTTATAAACGAGGAACATATTGGTCTCACTAATTGATATTGTTGTCCATATAGCACAAAAATTTGGTACGAAACAGTTCGCAGTGGTATGCGAATCACTGAAACAACTTGATTAAAATACTTACTAACCGACTTTAGTCAAATTTATCAACATCAAAAATTAACGGGAGAGAGAAAAGTATAACGAGACTGAACAAAATGTGCAGCATAGTGAATGTTTGACAATACGTTCAACTGTCAACATAAAACATCCGTTCAATCGAATTTCCATGAACAATTAGCGGTATTTGACTTTTTGGGAACGTCTGAGACGAAAACCGGTTGAAACGTGTTATTACGGAACCAGTTCGAACTGATGAAACAATATGCTTTGGCTTGACAAACACGAACGGAATAAAAATATTGTCATGCATGTCAACACTCATTAAACCACACATACGTTCACACCATATTTCACCAGTTGGCCAGCCTTATCAGATATGCTGCTTTATTTCACACAAATGTATTAAAAGTTAGCTGTGTGTTGATGTGGTTTACACGTCTACAGGTGACAACCATTAGACAACGTAGCTACCATAATAGCTTTGAAAAAGGATCTAGAGGGAAATCGAGAATATTATGTCGAACTCATAGTTTTGCAAACGCGGTGAGAATACAGGATGAACATTTATGGGTAATAGATTGTGTTGTTTCAGAATGAACTCCGTAAGTTCGATTGATGAGTGCACTTTTTTGAGGAGAATCTAGCAGAATTAGTGTAGAATTCGGCGAGAAAACGTTGATGTGGTTTTATTACAGTGAACTACAGGTATAAAAATCAAGTGGGTGATTGTAAACACGTTTAAAAAAGCGTAGGTGTCGTGGAATAGCAGCAGTCAGGATGATTGTACTAGAAAAAAACCTGGAGAAATAGATTGCCTTCTCTTAGGATAGTGTCAACAAATGAGGTGGTTGGGTTGCCAAACAACAACAATTAGTGTATAAAGACAGCAATTGCTGGTTCTTAACGAAACTCTATCGCTCATATAATATGACAGTTACAATTCTCAACACCCTAGTTCACAATCTAAACGACTGTCGGTGACAAACGTTGTATTTTTCCTGTTTGTGCGTAATAAAACATCACTACCTAAACTACGACAACACAACCGGTATTGACCCAAAAATAAAATTAAACTATAACAAATCTATCCCTCGTTAATCGGAATTTGTTGACATTTATCACTGAACTCTTCCGCTGGCGACATCTCGATGCTAACTTAGACATATTTAAACTATAAAA
>QNGE01004986.1:8812-46595 GCA_008508345.1 Paragonimus westermani | reverse complement strand
CGAGCCTCTGACTCAAAAGTCTGACCTGCGAGACAACAGGATATAGGGTTTTCTTGGGGGACCCTACCCGGAGCCAATGACTCAAGAGACTGACTCACTTGGCTGTGAGGGGCTTGCCTAGCTCGAGGGTGCAGTGAATAAGACAGTAATGTCTGATTCTGAACACTGCTGCGCGCAGCGGATGTACTCGAAGCTGCATCGAGCTTTTGAGGGATATTTGATGTTTTTCGACCGTATTTGGTGATACGCCGGCGGTCACGGTCAACCGTTGGGAGATCGGAGTGTTCTTTGTTTGAGGGTACTTTTTTTAACCCCCTTCTTCCTGATACGGAAAACAGCAGTGCCGCAACTATAAAAATAGTTCTGCTGTACGCCCATAGGATCATGCCTCACTAACTAAGCACTCCTACGCGGTCACTAGTGCGACATACAATCGTATGAGTGTAACTGCTTTTCGTCTGACTGCTCCCCTTTGGCCTGTCTGACAAGGTTGCATCTGGAAGGACCGGAGTCCTAGTCACCATAGCCCGACGGATCAAAACAGTACACAAGCCCGACCAGCTCGCCAATAGACCAATGACAATAAGAAACGACAAAATGTGTTCGTGCTCAAAGAAATGGAAACGCCGGATAAACGATGATGCATAACTTTAATATTATTGACAGACCCTTACGCGTGTTTCTTCTTCTCCAAATCGCTGTATAGCGTTTTCAAGCAGGGACAACTTTCCGGCGGCAAAAATACTTGTCAAATCCTCAGGGCTTGATTTCGTAAGCTGTTGGTGAGCATCATCAATACCTGAGTTGTTCGACTTATACTCATCATCAAGATCATCTCCGAAATCAAAATCTTCGAACTGTTCGGCAATTAATTGTTTCAACTGAAAAAATAAAGCGACAAAAATTTAATAATCGCACCTCCTGGTGGAGAATAGCATCATGGTCAACCGCAGCCTCCTCAGCTATACTAAGTGACGACGTATCGAACCGGAGAACTTCAGCTGACATTGCGACCAGAAAATAAACCAAAAAAATACGGCAATGACCCCAACACACCGACGCGTCTCCACGGACGCCCGGTGAAGCGACAGCGCCTTGAAAGAAATTAGGTGACTGCGGTATATTAAAACAAAAAGACACAAATAAGCGCTGAGAGTCGATTTTAGCCGCCATTCTCAACGTAGAAGTTGCTGTACTTAATACGAAGAATACGTAATAAAATATCTTACGTTTGTTATCATTCACACGATTAACTAGAGGTCACACACTCGGATCGGGCAACTAGGAATTTGGTTTAAATTTTCCTGCAGTCAGTGTCTACCCATACTTCTGTCTTATTGATTCCCTGTGCATCCAAACTTGCAGACGACCATTGTTATTTGTTATTGGATAACACACTGATTCGTTACGTATTGAATTAATCGGTTCTCACAGTATCCGATTTCTTCCGCTTTTTCGTGTCAGAAGTGGCATCACTTCAAGTGCATTGGTCTCAACGAACATCAGTGCAAACAGCTAGCCTCCTCGTCTCTCAATTATATCTGCATGGGCTGCAGGTTTCGTTAAAGCCAAGGCATTGCCCCACTGTTGATTGGTCACACGCACCACAAGTGGGTTGACGCAGACAACCTGTGACTGCAAATGCGGGAATCTTCTTGGCTCTATATCAACTTCCATTTCTTTCATGAGGAGCTGAATAAAGGAGTTTCAACGGACTCTTCCTGAAATGAAGTCGGAACTGCAGTCTCCGAATAAATATATAGCGCTTGCCTTCCCCGATATTGCAATCACCAAGAAGGCAGTTGCCCTGTCTACTGTACACATAAAGGAGGTCACAATAAAAATGAAAAAGGAAGCCCTCAGGGCAAGAAGAATGGTTTCATGAGGTTGCTTCCTCACAACAACTTATCCAACTGAGCTAGCTAAATCAGTCTTAACGACTTCATTCTCCCCCCGAATTTACAAACCTGATGCTCGCAAGCAGGGTGCGTGGTCAGACAACCAAAGAGTCATTCAGCCTTTTAGTAACCGTGTCAACCATGCTCAGCACCGAGACTGTGGTAGAAAGAACAGTGGCTCTGGAGTCCGCCAACGCCCATCTGAAAAGCGTATTTTTCGATCGCTCTTGGTAAGAGAGGGTGAGACGCGAACAGCAGACTAAGCCACGAATCACTGCAGACCAGAAGCTACAAGTGGAAACTAAGGACGTGGTTTCTGCTCCCAAAGTATACCCTTATATGCTTTTTCTTGTTGTAAAAAGCGGAGACACCGTCCACATGGTCGTTCCAGCGACCGACGCATCACGCATAGGCACGGGCATTGAGAACACCGATTCCGTGCAAAAACCATCTTCAGAGTCATCACCCTGAAACCCACCAAACAGCCCAGCAAAAATTTTTCCTCCCAAAAGTTCAGAACGAAAGTAGCCTGCTGTGGCCACCTCTTGTGATTCACAAAGCACTTATCTGGCCCACCCCAGTAGGCGCGCAATGCCATCTTCCCTGGGTGAAAACTTACAAACACCTTCTCAAGAACCAGAATTCGACAAGGGTTCATGGGTTGCAAGTTGCGACACCAAGCTGATCAAGCGTCCTGTATGGTCGATGAAGCGAGCACAGGAGGTACTGTCGCGCCCACGGTCTCGAAATAGGGCCATCAGTACAGCCCGGAAGGACAGACCGAGTCCAGCCCCATCACCCTCCTCAATTGTTGGCCTTCTTTTCTAGGCTGTTCCCTGCAATCTTCTCTCTCTTTTCTGGTGCATGTATACGAACTGTTTGAGTCCGTTCAATGAATTGCCGAGAACCGGACAGTTAATTCGTGACACCCAACCCCACATGTTCGCTTTCACGGAATCCTGGCTTACAGATGGTATCAGTGACAGTGAACTGAATGCCCCTGGGTATTCACTTTACCGGGCTGACTCCGCCCGAGGGAGAGTGGAAGGCTCTGCTACTTTCTTTCAACAGTGTCTCCCGACACGGTTATCGGTGGCTTTCATTCCTTTGATAAATATGATAGTCTGTGGCTTCGCCAAGCACTTCGTGGCCAATACTCACTCCTAGTGGGGGTTATCCATCGTTCACCCTCATCCGAAATCACTGAAGACGACGCCCTTGAATTAACCTGGAAAACTTTCTAGAAAAACAATGTTTTACTTATTTGCTTACTTTAGGTGACTTTACCACACCCAAGCTAAACTGAAAATTAGTTTCTCAACAGGTATATGAAAGCTGATTCTCGACTTCCTTATCAACGCTGATACGACGAAAGGCGTAGAAACAGCACATCAGCGCCCCGACGCCGCATCGTTTTGGTCATATTCCCTCTCTGCTCGACTCGGTCATCACCAGTGAGAGCCACTTGGTAGACGGAGTGATCATCAAGCCGTCACTTGGACACATTGGCTACTCTCTGTCAACCTCTGATCTTGTTTGATACTGGCTACAACAAGCAGCAAAAAGGTCACTATTTAGAAAATTTAATCAGGCTGATTTTAGCGTCCTCAGAACCTACCTAGGTTCACTCCTTTACTTTGACTTCGTGGACCAGAACCACCGCATGTTTCGAGCTGTAATCCAAAAAGCGGAAGACTTACTTGTACCACGCAAGCAACGCGCATTCTCTTATTGGCCACCAATTCCGCGTACTACTTCTTGATGACCGTTCGCGCTTCTTCTCAAGACTTGAGCTTACGGGAAGCTCAGAGGACCTGAGTACGTTCCGAGTTGTCCGAAATCAGTAGGCCGGAAGTCCGCGATCACAACGAACTCGTACAAGAGATCTTCCTCAGATCCCGCGGAAACAAAGACTTCTTATTTAAGCATGTGCGAAGACTAAAGAGAATGAACCTCCAGGGATTTCTTAAAGAATGCGCTACAGGGAGACTTCAACTGACTTCCTTAGTGTGGCCCAGTTATCGAGGGAGTACTAATCGGCAGTCCACAACATCGCAACACCGAGCTGGCATCCTGTCCTACCGCTGCAGAAATTCAGGCAACCACTCGTTACGGTCAAGTTTTCTGTGCCAGAAGTTGAAAACTTTTATTCAAGTTTAATTCACGCAGTGCAATGGTTCCTGACAACATCCATCCCAGAATATTCAAGGAAGAAGCCGCTAGCCTGGCAGATCCTTCCTATAGGTTGTTTAGGCAGACGCACCAGACTGGCATTTTTCCCAGTACATGAGAATAAGTGACGGCCTCATCCATATTTGAAGCAAGCGACCGGCGTTCTCCGGCTAGCTAACGGCCAATTAACCTCATTAGGATGCCCAGCAAGATAATGGAGCGCTTATTAAAGCGTACCATCGTGAATCATCTCTTAACAAATCATCTTTTCTCTTCCACGCGGCATGGCTTCTATCCTAACAGGTCACACCTAGCAAACATGCTTATTCTTGTGGATAGTCCGACGGAGACCAGGGATAATGGCCTGATCTCGGACACTAGCTTCCTTGATTCCGCCAAGGCTTTTGACCGTGTCCCACACGGTCATCCACAACACAAACTAGAGGCCTATGGTATTCAAGGAGAGGCCCTTCGCTGGATTGCCTCTATTCTTGATAACAGAACTCTTTCACTTCTGCGGGATTCCCCCAGGGTCAGTGCTGGGTCCTCTGTTATTTCTCATTCAAGTCAACCACCTTCCAAAAATACTTTCCAGCAACGCCCTCCTATGCGCCGACGGTCTGGAAATCTGGAATGGCACTGATCCCAGTGCACTGCAGATTGCTCTTGACGCGATTAAGTGCCGGTCGGACGATTCAAGCATCCCATTCAACGACAATAAGTGTGTTCACATACCATAGGGTGGATATTCCGGCACTGCCTCCGTGCTTCATAGTGCGCTCAGCAGACTGCAAATTGCGAAGATTGATCGAAAGAAAGATCTAGTAATCTGGTTGTCGTCTAACTCATCCTCCACCAACCACCATGAGATAGCGGCAAAAAAGGATTTGCCGCTCTTAGGATAGTCAAGTGCACTTTCCCCCACATAGACAAGAAGGCGTTTCGAACGCTTCATGGACTTCGTATAAAATCGCTTCTTGCGCATGCCAATCGGGTTGTGTATACCGGCTTGAAGAAAGACATTAGCTGTCCAGCGTGTCCAGCACGCATCTGCAAGGCTAGTCGCGGGCCTAATAACTGTCACGTGCGAGCCTTGATTTGAAATGCTTGATTTTTACCCGCCTGAATTTCGAAGACTACGCGGTGAACTAATACACGCATACTTGGTTGAAGTAGATTTCGTAGAACAGTCCTCCACTCGAGCGAATGACGACGGACAACGAGGTCATAACAGGAGGCTTTCAAAGCTTCGTCCTCGAACGCCCCTTGGGCGGTGGTTCTTTTTCCACGGAGTTATTAACCACTGAAACAGCCTTCCTTCCGAGGTCATCAGCGGTGCTTCTGGGGATCGTTTCAAAGCTCCGCTTAATTCTCATTCATCTACAATTTCAGTATGCGAATAACCTTACTGTGTTCCCGAGTGGTGCTACACCCTTTACCCAATAATCGCCTTTTAGATCAACAGACGCCCGCTAACACTGAGCAAGTAAGACCGACTGGATCCGATAACATAGGGCTCCTGCCTCGAACCCGCGAACCAATCGCTAGATCGCTGGATCTGGCACGTGTCGCAAGCCAGAGCACGCCAACGGTTTGTGGCTAACTTACTACAGACCAAACTAGATAACCTGAACTTTTTAGCTGTGCTAGGTCTAAAGGACACACAACTGAGCATGTGCTAGGTGGGAAATCCGAATTAGTGAAAACGACGAACACTGTGAAGTAGTCAGAAGCAAAACTGTGGTTTACACGGCGATTATGTTAAAATCTAGTTAAGAAGCCCTGGAAAGGTCTGGAATGCGAAGCGATAAGCTAAAATTGTGTGAAGTGGAGGATGTAATTCTCCAACATTATCCCGGAAGAGAACCAAAAATCAGTAAGCTGACCGTGCGACTAGGGTCCTGAGAGGTTACAGGTGCTCTGACAATAGCAGAAATTCAGATCGTTGCATCAAAACGAGGACAAAATACAAAAATAATTTCGCCGCGAATGCACAATAATATTATTTATCATGATTAGTCCAATGGGCAGCTCGTGTATTTGAAGGGATAATTCTGCTGCGTGAGCAATAGGACCAGTTGGACTAAGGAAAATGATCACCAATTGAATTTATTGGTTTTTCTTCTGCAGAATTACTGTGTGAACACAAGTTTAGCGGAGGTTTTTCTCTTTTATTCACTACCAACTGCCTCACCCATAGCCCGTTAATTGCATGGTTTTAACTTCTTCCTTTGGCGTCAGTACGAAACAACCAGTGAGGTTCCTGTTTTTCTGCAAGAAACGACGGAAAACATTGAACAGCTTCCTCCACTTCGCTGAGAAAACAGTTGGCGATTGTTCAGATTTGTGCAGTCCTAGATAAATTTCGCATGACAGAAGTAGCTGAATCTTTCGATTCTAATTGCGATGTCTTATGTGGGTGGTATACAGTGACTATATCGCTTCGTCTTTACACGCCAAATACATGAGTCAACCGCCGTGAGCTTCACGGCGTCATCAAAACTGATGCTTTGTACGCTGTTGTTCTGTTCATCCTTTGGGTCGCTAAACCATTGCCATGCACGACAATCACAGATTGGCGAACGGTCTGTAGGGCAAAAAGAATGACTTGATCTGGAGAGAACTTCGAAATACCTGCTGTACGATGTGCAAAACCGTTCTTAAAATGCTGGTCCACTCTGTAATTGAGGCCATAAGCAGCTTGGCCGTCGTGCGCTTAACTCATGTGACTGTACTCGGTTGTTTGCATATGTGCTGACCAATCCATGTGTTGTGGGCCACGTGGATTTGACAATAGGCTCATACAGTGTGTAGGCTCGTACAGTAGTGGAGGCTCATACAGTGGTGAAGAAAAAACAACATGTTTGGGTTACTTGTGGCAGTTTCCCAACACCCCCTTCTGAGCCTTCTCATCCGTACCGCTTGTCCCTGGGATTCACTTGTAGCAAGCGGACTGGGCGTCTCATTCGGTCTGTACATCGTCTCCGGAGCAATCTGTCGTCAGCGCACAGGTATGTCGTAGGAATATGAGATCTGTTGAACGTGGGGATTGTGAACGTGTCCAGTAGAACGTCCAGCGGAAACGACTGTTGTGTTTCACGCATCGATGCATCTGGATGCCGGGGTCGAAGCTGATTTCGATAGTGAATCCAGGTGGAGTTGCCAACCGAGACTTCCAGAAGTACCTTCTCTCTGCGAGCTTTCACCACTCCATCTATCTACTCCTCGTGTTTAGGGATGTAATCACGCGCGTTCACTGGTAAACCAATAGAGCACTTGGTGTGAGCTTCCGTCTGGTCTGGCTGATGCGGCAGCGTGTCTGTCGGAAAGAGGGCATGATGAACTGTGCGCAGTTTGCGACCCATCAAAATTTCAGATGGCGAGCGACCATCAGGAGCTGCTGGGTTTGGTGTGCGCCGATAAACCAGCAGGAAGGTTTGCAGAATATCATCCATCGTCCCCTCCCCGAGCGACTTGAGAAGTGCTGTTTTCAGAGTGTCGACAAAACATTTGGCCTGACCGTTGGATAGCAGGTGATACGGCAGCGAGAACACAATCTGGAAATTGGAGCGGCAGCAGAACTCGGAAAACTGTGTGGACGAGAATTGTAACCCATTGCCCGATACGAGTATCTCAGGGAAACCACGCTGGCTGAATATCTTCCGTGGCGCTGCGATTGTGGTTGACGATGCAGCCGAATGAAATGGGATGATTTCTGGCCTCTTCAAATACGCGTCCATTAGTACGAGGTACATCACTCCATTGATAGGTACAGCGAAGTCAAGATAGATGCGCGACCAAGGACCTTTCAGAAGATCCCAAGGGACTAGATCCTGTTTCTTTGGAAGCTTAGTGGCGTGTTGGCATTTCGAGCAACGCTTGACCAACTCCGAGATGTGGTCGTTCATGCCGGGCAAGTACGCAAACCCGCGTGCAATCGCTTTCATCCAGCTTGTCCTCGGATGACCGGAATAAAACTGATGGAGAACGGCTGGTCGGATAGAGCGAGAAACCACAACCTGATCGGCAAACATGAGGCAAGAGTCCACTACGGCCAAGGACTCACGCCGAAGGGATAGTTGATGGATTTCTCCGGACAACTGAACGTTAAGCTAGAGAGATCGAACGTATTCCACGACTTGTACGATGGCCGGATCCTCTGCGGNGTTCTAGCAGCATACTATTATTAAATCGTCCATCGTCCTGGTAAACAGATTCCTCAGGTGGATTTTTTTTATCACCATATTCCTGTTTTTCGGCTGCTGAAGCTTGTTTGCTTGCTTCGCCAGCTACTCCAATAAACCGGGAGGACTTGATCAAGACAACTAAAAACTACTATGACACGGTAATTGCCGCGATGACCAGGGGTTGGTCGTCAAATATTAAGAAGAAACACCCAGTATTATTCCAGAATCGAGAGGAGTTGTCAACGCAACCTGATGGTGTGTTGTGTCGGAGAGATCAATTGGTCATTCCATCACCGCTACGAAAGGCGGTATTAGACGACTTGCATGAAGGTCACCTGAGCGTGCGGAAAATGAAATCCCTGGCTCGACAGACGTGTAGGTGGTCGGAGATAAACTCGGATTTCAAGAGCATTGCAATGAACTGCCACTCCTGCCTCCAAAAAATAGAGACAAGGCCGGAGAATTAGACATCTTGGTCGGACAGCGACCCACCACGGCAACGGGTGCACGCAGGCTGCTATGCACCACTTATTGGTAACTATCACATGCTGGTGTTAATTGATTCATACCCACGGTGGCCAGACGTATTTAGTACAACCTCACCTTCCACGGCATTTACCATGCAAGAATTTCGTAAATGTCTCACTCGCGAAGGTATTCCGCAGGTATTGGTGACAGAAAACCGGTCACAATTTTGTTCCACCTAAGTGATACAGGGGCTTGACAGCAACGGGTGTCGTCACTTGCGAGCGGCACCTCGACATCCATGTTCAAACGGTGCCGCAGAAAATCTAGTGAAACGCTCAAAAGTGCCGTGAGTTCGACTAATCCTAAACATTTGCTGAACTGGATGTGTTTCTCGATAACTTTTTACTTCAGTACAGAAACGCGGCCCATTGCACAGCGAAGGAGAGCCCAGCGGTGCTATATAAATCAAGGCGACTAAGAGCATCACTTCGGTGTGTAGATTCAACGGATGTGATATAGTATCGTGGTTACAATCTGCGACCCGCCAAAGGATTGATTACTCGCCAGCTCGGCAACACAATGGTGGAAATTACTGACCTTCACTATGCCACCATTCATCGGAGACACTGACCAAATCCAGTTTCGAAGCACTGAAAAAGTGTCCACGGAGGAAGCAGAACACCCTGTACTGCAAGAGTTCGATGCCGCGAGAAGATCAGAACGATTGGCAAATATGAATGTGGAGGCTTCTAGAAGATGGAAAGGTTGTGATGGAAATCTTGATTCACCGAATATCCAAACCTTGATACAACGGGAGATCTGACGAACGGCCAATCCAAATGTCGCAATAAAGATACAACACCAGGATTGGACGAACGGTCTCAATGTTTTGCCTTCCGTTATTCGCCAATTCACGTGTTCCGTATTCCACCAATTAACATACAGTTTGTGATGTTGCATGAACTAGTGAGATCAGCCAATGGCAGGCTGTGATTTCCCTAATAGTGTGTTACACCCATAAATTCGGCGTCTCAACTCATGAGTAACAACTGCTTACTGTAACCAGTACAAGGTCTTCTCCCTAATAATTGCGTGGGAGCTTTCGATTCAAGTACGGTTTCTAAGGATATTCGAAGTCCCTAATTCCGAGTATCACAAATTGGTGTCGCAGAATAGAGCTTCCTGCAACCGAGCAATTGAATCTTCATCGTGGTGCAATTGAAATCGAGGAGTAGTTCCAACGGTTTGAACTGTGGTGCGGCATTTGTCGTGATGTTAGGAAAGAAAACTAATCGGCTTTCTTCGTTACCGCTGGCGGTCGTGATTTGCGTTCATTACTGAAGAATCTGGCTTATTCGAATGCCCCAGCCTTGTTGCCGTTTGACGAACTAAAGAAACTGCTGTTAGAGCACGTGCTTCCAGTCAATTTCCAGGCCACAAAACGGGCAAAGTTCAATTCATTGGTGCATTCAACAAACACGAGCTTCCGTGAGTTCATTCTACAATTGCAAAAACAAGTTGCTCGTTGCAACCTTGGTGACTGACTGGAGGATCATCTGCGTGATCGATTGATTGCTGCGCCCATCTACGCTGATCGTCAGCGTAGATTGCTGGTCAAACAAGACGTGACTTTCCAAGATGCCCGAGACATCTGCGAGCAGATGGATGATGCCAATGCCGCTACAGCTGATTCAAACGTGACATTATTTCAGAAGAGCAAAGCGCATACTGCCACCCGAAGTCAACCAGTGAACAGGCCTTCTCATGCACTCATCATCAATCCCGGTTTGAAGAAATTTAACGAATGTTTCTCTTGCGGTGAGTTACACTTACGATCATCTTGCCGATTCCGTAATGCTACATGCCACTTATGCGGTTAATTTGGTCATATTAGGAAGGTATGTAGGAGTCAGAAATGTCACTTGAATCAAGTTAGAAAGACAAGTACTGTAGAACCATCCACTGCTGTTTATGCATTGCAAATTAGGTCAAGAGCGGAGCAATTTATTCATAGATGCCTCAAGTTCAAGTGGGGATGTAAGTATGAGTTTATTGTGGACACAGAAAGTAGCGAATCCATTAGTTTCAAACCGCTAGTAGATCTCATCGCCCCTGATGCTCAACTGAGACCAAAGACGATGGAAATACGCGGAGTTTTTGGTCATCGGTTAGCCGTGTTAGGTGAAGCTGATGTAATGATTGTTGATAATGATAATGAGCTGATTCCACTGCGGTTCTTGGTGTGGGAAGGAAGTCCGGCTATTCTGGGATTAAAATCTTTAAAACAGCTCAACTGTGCTCATTCACTAGGTACTGATTACAAAAATTGTCCAAGTGAAGAGTACCAAGCCCAGTTACGCAACCTGATTGTTCAGTTTTCACAACTTTCAGGAGGGATGAAAGTGGAGCCAACAAAACTGGAGGTGCAAGGGGACCCAGTTTTTCTAAAGCGCCGAATAACACCGTGTGGACTGAGAGAACATGTGAATAAGGCTCTCAACAGATTGAAGAAAGACGGCATAATCTTGCAGGTCAACTCATCAGCATGGGCCACACCAATTGTTGTGGTTATGAAAGAGGATGGCAAATCACCTAGGATATGTGTTGATTTCACATTACCTCCGAATCCAAGACTGAAAAAGTGCGCAGCAACAACTGAGGAGCCGGAGGACTTTATGACAGTCCTGCACGGTAGAGAAGTGTTTTCTAAAATTGACTTGACAAACGCATGCTTACAAATTCCACTGGAGTATGATTCTAAGGCGATCATTACGATTAACACCCTTTGGGGATTATTTCAGTACAATTTTTTACCGTTTGGATTACACGTATCAGCTGGGATATTCCAAGCTACGATTGATGAAGTAATTGTCGATTTACCAGGAGTACGCGCGTATCAAGATGATGTAGTCATATACGCCGACAGTGCAAAGGAGCATGATAAGAGGTTGCTTTCACTTCTGGAACGATTCAGAATGAAGAACATAGCCATGAATCCTTCTAAGTGCGTGTTCCAAGTGCGAGAGCTGTTTTCTTGGTTTCACCATATGTGATGAAGGATACAGGCCGGACCCTGACCGGTACAAAGCCTTGGTTACCGTTACATCGCCGAGAGGCCAGGATGAGCTGCGATGGGATGTTTGCAGTACTAATCGCGTCTTATTACAAACTTTTCGACGAAGCACAACCTTTATTTGCGGTTCAGTCAGCAAAAACATGGTGTTGGGCTCAAAAAGACAAAATTCTTCCATGAGAATTGATCAAAGTTGTGTTCGAAATGCTGATGTTAGCCCCATTTACTATGTCTAAAGTTACCACGCTGACCACAGATGCATTCAGTGTTGGCATTGGTGCTGTGTTGGAACAGGAGGGATATCCGAACATTTGCATGTCACGTTTGTTGAATAAGGCTGAGCAAGGATATTTACAATCACAAAAGGAGGCGTTAACAGTCTACTGGACTGTCAGCAGGCTGCATAAATATTTGTTTGGTATTAGATTCAAAATTGTTACTGATCACCCACAAATCAATTGCCAAATCATCAGCGGCAATGATACAGCGATAAAGTCTAGTTCTAGCAGCATACTATTATTAAATCGTCCATCGTCCTGGTAAACAGATTCCTCAGGTGGATTTTTTTTATCACCATATTCCTGTTTTTCGGCTGCTGAAGCTTGTTTGCTTGCTTCGCCAGCTACTCCAATAAACCGGGAGGACTTGATCAAGACAACTAAAAACTACTATGACACGGTAATTGCCGCGATGACCAGGGGTTGGTCGTCAAATATTAAGAAGAAACACCCAGTATTATTCCAGAATCGAGAGGAGTTGTCAACGCAACCTGATGGTGTGTTGTGTCGGAGAGATCAATTGGTCATTCCATCACCGCTACGAAAGGCGGTATTAGACGACTTGCATGAAGGTCACCTGAGCGTGCGGAAAATGAAATCCCTGGCTCGACAGACGTGTAGGTGGTCGGAGATAAACTCGGATTTCAAGAGCATTGCAATTAACTGCCACTCCTGCCTCCAAAAAATAGAGACAAGGCCGGAGAATTAGACATCTTGGTCGGACAGCGACCCACCACGGCAACGGGTGCACGCAGGCTGCTATGCACCACTTATTGGTAACTATCACATGCTGGTGTTAATTGATTCATACCCACGGTGGCCAGACGTATTTAGTACAACCTCACCTTCCACGGCATTTACCATGCAAGAATTTCGTAAATGTCTCACTCGCGAAGGTATTCCGCAGGTATTGGTGACAGAAAACCGGTCACAATTTTGTTCCACCTAAGTGATACAGGGGCTTGACAGCAACGGGTGTCGTCACTTGCGAGCGGCACCTCGACATCCATGTTCAAACGGTGCCGCAGAAAATCTAGTGAAACGCTCAAAAGTGCCGTGAGTTCGACTAATCCTAAACATTTGCTGAACTGGATGTGTTTCTCGATAACTTTTTACTTCAGTACAGAAACGCGGCCCATTGCACAGCGAAGGAGAGCCCAGCGGTGCTATATAAATCAAGGCGACTAAGAGCATCACTTCGGTGTGTAGATTCAACGGATGTGATATAGTATCGTGGTTACAATCTGCGACCCGCCAAAGGATTGATTACTCGCCAGCTCGGCAACACAATGGTGGAAATTACTGACCTTCACTATGCCACCATTCATCGGAGACACTGACCAAATCCAGTTTCGAAGCACTGAAAAAGTGTCCACGGAGGAAGCAGAACACCCTGTACTGCAAGAGTTCGATGCCGCGAGAAGATCAGAACGATTGGCAAATATGAATGTGGAGGCTTCTAGAAGATGGAAAGGTTGTGATGGAAATCTTGATTCACCGAATATCCAAACCTTGATACAACGGGAGATCTGACGAACGGCCAATCCAAATGTCGCAATAAAGATACAACACCAGGATTGGACGAACGGTCTCAATGTTGTGCCTTCCGTTATTCGCCAATTCACGTGTTCCGTATTCCACCAATTAACATACAGTTTGTGATGTTGCATGTACTAGTGAGATCAGCCAGTGGCAGGCTGTGATTTCCCTAATAGTGTGTTACACCCATAAATTCGGCGTCTCAACTCATGAGTAACAACTGCTTACTGTAACCAGTACAAGGTCTTCTCCCTAATAATTGCGTGGGAGCTTTCGATTCAAGTACGGTTTCTAAGGATATTCGAAGTCCCTAATTCCGATTATCACAGTGCCGTCTTCACCCGAACGGGTGCCTGGTGTATTGGAATAGACCTCTATGGGTGTTGATCGTGACCAGTTCATGAGATTCCGGTGCGACCTTGATTTGGAAGTATGCTTCTGCCAAGTCTGTTTTGGCGGAGCATGTGCCGTCATTGGGTATCGTGAACAGGTCTTTGGAAAGTGGGAGCGGATGGCAGTTCGCCTCTAAGCTCGCATCGAGCCCAGTGGAGAAATCTGCACAGATCCGGATGGACCCATTGGACTTATTCACCACGGCAATCGGTGCGGCTCGTGCAGAGTATGCGACCGGATTCGGAACAACAAGTTTCTCTAAACGTTGCAGCTCTTGATCGACCAGAGGATGGACTGGATGTGATACCGACCGTCCGGGTCGGGAGACAGGTTGGCTTCCCCGACGAAGGTGCAATGTGGTTTGAATGCGGGTGCACTGACCGAGACCATTTTGGAACACCGGAGCGAACTGATGAATGATTTGGTCTGATAGATCGCCATGAGAGTAAGAAAGAGACCGCATGTGGTTACAGATTGACGGGAAGGAAAGATCCAGGAGGCCAAGTTGCTCGATCCAGTCGAGACCCAAGAGATTCAGGTCAGAGTCAGAAACGTGACACGTCCCGTTGATCGCTGCTGCCCGGAATGATACCAACCAATGCAGATGGCCTGTCAGCTGCACGATACCACCACAAGCACTGGTGGCGGTTTGGGATGATCGATGTGCAGGAGGGCTGCCCAGTTTTCGCCAGAGGGCCCCGGGGAGGATTGTGATGTCAGAGGCTGTGTTCAGTTGTAGACGAACCGGACAACCGTTGATTTGGACCGGCATGTACTTTCGATTCTCCGCGACATTGTCTTTGGAAGTGTTCAGCACACTGGATGTTCTTTCAACGGTTTTGGCATGGTGCTTGAATCTTGGGACCGAGGGAGGCTTGCCCCGGACCACCAAGCGTGTCGGGCAAACCCCATCTTTGTGCCCGATTATGTGACATTTCTGGCAGTGATGTTGCCGGACGGCGCAGAACCTGTGGAAGTGCCACGCACCACAGTAACGACAAGCAGAAGGAGGCTAGTTGTGGCTGGCTTGACCGGTTCTCGTAGGAGACTGTGGCTTGGAAACCATGTGCACCGAACGAGGGGCTCTGTCCTGGTTCTGGATCATCGAGGAGCCACGTTTCAGGTTGATCAGTCGACTGCATTCGTCGACCATCTTCCCCAGTTTCGTTTCGGGTTGCCGATCGATCGTGGTCAGGAGCCGCGTTCGAAGATCAGCGTAGCTGGGAGCTTGGAGACCACAAATGAATACCAAGCATCGGAATTGGTCTTCAGTGAGTGAACCGAGTTTGAACCGACCGCATTCACGAGTGACCAAACCAGCGTATGTGACAAAATCGTCACTGTCACATTTGAACAGTTGAAGATATTTAAACCTGGCGTTGAATAGAGAATAGGCATCTCCGAATATCTTTTTCGGTCTTTGCACGGTGTCCGCGAAGCTAAGCATTCGCGTTTGGGCAAGGAGAATGTAGTCCGAATAACGGACGTGCTCCGCCGGATCAAGTTTCCGGAGAAGCAGGTGCACCTTGGTCTCGTCGTCTCGTATGACCAACTTGATTGTGAAAACGTCTTCAAACCGCTTGTAACACGACTCGATTGATACACCGGCCTCAGGATCATACAGGAACTCGTGGATATTCCTGGCCATGTGATCCACGGGCGGCGGATCAACGGAAGGCATAGATGACCTCATTGCGGCAAACCGTGTGGTGATGAGCTCCATCAATCGTATTTGCGTCTGCATCATTTGCCTCAATCCTGGATTGGAGGATATGATGAGGCCATGACACTGAAAACCCCGTCGCCAAAACTGTCATGAACCGTATGGATTTGACATCGATGCAAAATCACTAACGCCCAGCTTTCACGATGACCCAGCTTAGCTACGACGGTTGCACCAACGATCTGCGTTATCACGGACTATACGATGACGCACGGACTACGGCAAATGATGAAGACAGGAAGACAGGGAACCCCTTGCCAAGGTTATATTTGATCTCAACCAAAACGCGTTCAAATACACCAGAAAACTCCACCGTATTCATAATGTTCAAGCGGAGGCTCATACAGCAGTGGAGGCTGATATATATTTCAGTTGCATCGTGAGCTCTTCCTTGACAATAACGAAAGAGGCTAGGTATTTGCTGACCAAATCCTACCACCCTGATTTCAATACAACACTCAACGTGTTTCGTGAACTTGCAGTGAGTGATCGGTGTATCAAATTTTTGAACTACAATCGTTTGAAAGTCCGGCTCAACCCAATTCCCCTAAATATTCACCCCTCTGCATTCAACCTCCCCTGTTTCTGCACGTTATTCGAACCTTGACCTAGATGATTTTGCTATGTCACGCCAATTCAGTGGTTGTACGATAGCCAGTTGTCGGTCATTGCACTTTACTTGAGTGGTGCGTGCACCCCCGTTTTTAGAGCCCGGCTCCTCCCCATTGTTTTGAAACTGTTGACCGTTCGGAAGAGCTCTTTTGGGTAGAGATGCCTTATTATGTGATAATAGTTCACATTTGGACCTTTCAGCAGCAGATTGTAACCCATGCCCTGGAGACGATCTGTCGATCGAGACTGTTGAGTTTGTCTAAATAATCAGTATGATAATTTGTTCAGTGGTACCGTGGCTTTATGATCCGACCTCGTTTTGAATATTTGGGATGGTTGGTTTATTGCTACGCCCTGCTCAACGTCTTCGTGAAATATCGTACAGTACTCACCATTGACCTTCAGTCTGCTTAACTCCTCAGGATGTCTGACAGTTTCAGGAAACTACTCTTTCTGGATGGTTAATCGAGTTTAGTCAACCAAGTCAAAGTCGATATCGAGTCTATCTCATGTTCTGGTTCCCGTGTTAGTTGTAACGGTCGTGTTCAGGCCAGATCTGCGATGGTACGGGCTGAACTGAAAGGAAGGCAGCGAGCTGAGTCAGAAGTAGAGGAGGCTAGGTTAAACCTTATGCTATCTGACGAAGATTAGGATATCTGTGATGAGCATGTAGAGGCAAAAAGCAATTATGGTGAAAGTGAGCAGAATGCTCATATTCACGAGTTTCTTGATGACTGTGGGGCGCGATTGGATCCGGTGAGAGTCCGCACCGCAAAACCAGTATCAACCTCGTCTTGTACAGAAGTGGGCTCCGCACTAGCTCCATTATCTGCGACCTCGGCGCTGCCAAATTTTGAACTTGGTTTTCTGATAGCAACCCGATGATCTGTTGGAAATTTGTCTGTCAGTTCGAGAGCTGTCAAATCCAAAGTGTCGGACGATAGCCAGAGACTCCACTACATGGTTTATTACTGTGAGAGTCGAGCTAGGGAGTCTACAGATGAGTGCGTCATGCTAGAACCCAGAGATGGCTATCGCAGATCACGACAGTTGCTGAAGGAACTTTACGGACGGCCCTACTTTGTCGTTAGATTTATGATAGATGGTCTGCTGCCCAACGGCAGAAGTTTAGGCAACAGCGTCGAAGCTTTGTCGCAATTGTCTGTACGAATGCAAAGCTGTCATATTGTATTGTGTCAACTGAACTATATGGCCGACCTCAACTCCGTAACAACGCTAGAGCGTATTGTGAGGACCCTACCAGTTCACCTACAACATAAGTGGTCGGAAACTGCGGACCACATCTTTGGTATGGCACGAGAGCCGTCCTCTGACGAACTGATCGTGTTTATTTCGCGATGTGCGAGAGTTGCACTCAGCAGGTATGGTCAGGTATTCATTGGAAGTGAACTGAAGAAATCGAGGACAGCGCATTCGTCTGGGAGCGCCCGGAATGTTCCTAAACGAGGCCCTTTTGAGTCATCCGACGGCTTGGACGTTGCTCTGTTTGCTTCAAATTACACCACCGAGCCTCATACTGCAGGGTCGGATCGCGTTTTGATGCTGTCGGGTGCGGCTGGCGTCACCATAGCCTGCTGGACCGCACGCACGCAGAGCCCGTGGCCGAGGCAAGTAGTGGACATCAACTTACTTGTAATATTGCCAGCACATTTGAGAAACATACAAGGCTGGTTATAGTACCGGTGAAAATCGACTCGATACACTGTCCAATCTCAACGTATGCGTTCTTAGATCCCTTCTCTGACACCAATCTAGTGAAAGAGGACCTACTTGAGCGTATCGGTGTCGCCAGCACTCAGTCCACCTTGTCCGTCACAAGTGTGAACGGGTTAATCACCGCCCGTTGCAAGAATGTCTGTCTGAGGATTGGTTTCTTAGACGGACAAGAAACAGTCGACATCAACGATGCTTTTCCAGTGGCCGATCTATCCCTACGACCTGTACGTCCATAAAAGGGGAGTCCCAAAGATGGCCACACCTGAAAAATCTTCTATTCAACGAGATTCACAATGTTAAAGTAACCATTCATATCGGATGTGACGTGCCCGAAGCCCACTGGGTTACGGGTCAGAAACTCGGAAAAGGCGGTCAACCCTACACAGCCAGATCGTTACTTGGTTGGGTTCTCAGTGGCCCCCTCCAAAGAAAGCCACGATAAATTTTCTTGAATTATCGTTTGTCATGATGGGATTAATCTGACAGAGACGGTCACCAAGTTTGGTGCGTTCGCTGCAAACCGAATAACTGCCGTACAAAATCCGACATCCCCCGATCAGTGGCGACACGCGAGGTCGGAAGACAATCCAGCAGATAATGTTTCTCCTGAGATACACAATCACGGAGGTATGAAAGCCTGGTTATCAGGTCTTACGTTTCGAACACAGTGATCAATCCCTTGGCCCAAAACGTTCGTTGCCGTAAGTAAACCCGCCGGAGTGAAGACGAATCGACCATCGGCCCAAGTGAACGCGGTTACAGTGGACGACATCTCTCTCTGTTTTGGGTGTTCGGTATTTCGAGCAGACCTAAACTTCTAAATACTACAGCCTTGTTGCGCAGATTCAAGTCATATTGGCTTTCTGCGAAGCATCGACGGACCGACATTACGGTTAATACAGATCACCTCATGTTGGGCGAAATTCACTCTGATAAGAAAGATGTCGTCCGTCTGGTTCAGAGGGCCAGCTTCTCAAACGAACTGTCCCTCTTGATGAGGTTGCGTGAGTCTGGACAAACACTTCAGCTGTCGAAGGGAGATCCACTTTGCAAGTTAACCCCTACTTTGATTAATGAGATGCTGCGAGTGGGTGGGCGACTGATGCTGGTATGAATTTTCACCTGAAACGCCCAGTAATACTTCCCAAGCGTCATCGTGTGTCTGACCTGAATGTCAACAACTGTCATATGTTGGAGGAGCTTTGCGGTATGTAACGGGTCCGTTCGCTAACCAGGCATCCGCCGTCAAACGCATCATCGGAGCTTCCTTCCACTGTCGTCTTCTGAGCGCCACCGCAGGCAAACAATTGATGGCTTCCTTGCCATCCGTGCGAATGGAACCGGGTTAGCACCCGTTTGTCAATGTTGCTGTCGGCTGTTTCGGTCCTTGTCAGTGTGAAGTGAGGTAGCGGCAGGAAAAAAGTATGGTTGCATCATAACCTGTCTTCAGTCCAGAGCTGTGCGCCTCGAAGCCGCACATTCCGTGAGCACTGGTTCATTCCTTATGATTTTGATGCGTCTCATTGGGAGACGGGGTTGCCCTTCCAATGTTTATTTTGACAACGGGTACAACTTCAACACTGCAGGCAAAGAACTCGAACGATGGACGAGAAGTTTAGACCATTTCTTCACCAACAGCAAAATACTACAAAAGCATACTCAATGGCATTATAATCCACCTTATGCGAGCTATCGGGGATGTGAGTGTGAGCACCTAATACGGTCGGTTCGGCGCATCCTCGGATATATATGTGCCGAAAAAACCTCTGATGACGAGACCCTGTCTACTCTCCTTGTCGACGTAGAAGGAATATTGAACAACAGACCGTTAGTGCCTGTTACATCGGATATTGATGACCGGCTGGCGTTGCCACACAGTGATATGTCGCTCCTGCAAAATTATCATGGAATTCGCTCCAATCAGAAAAAGTTACAACTGGTTAAACATAAGTGGAAACAAACCAGTTCTCTGGTTAGAATCTTTTGGAGTCGCTGGACGGAATAATACCTTCCTACCCTGCAAGCGCGGCAGAAGTGGATACGTACAGAACGCAATTTCCGTCAGAGAGAAGTCGTATTGATAATTTCAGAACCCCTACCAAGAAATACATAGTCTTCAGGTGTGATAGTTAGTTGCGATTCCGACAAGGACGGTTTGGTGCGGACTGCCGTGGTGAGGATTAAGCCCGGTGTGGTAGAGCGAGATATCAGACGTCTGTGCCTATTGGAGGAAGGAGTGACGTAGGTGATATGAGTGCAGCCGACACTTAGTCCACACTGAGAGTGCAAGAAGTTAGTCATGGAGAACGGCTTGTGCTCAAACGCGCTCCCCAATGTCGGACATTCAAGGAGCTCAAGGAGTGGTAGTCATTGCGAAGGGCTTTCATTGCATAGTAGTTCCTTGGAATTTGTGTCGTGCCCTAAGCCTGATAAATGTTGGGCCCGAGGTTTTCGACCTAGATACTAATTCGGATAGGAACCAGGTCTGAGTGAGACCGACATTCTGCAAGCGAACTTCCGTCGTGTTCGGATTTTGTGGCCCACTGTATCAAATTTTTGAACTACAATCGTATGAAAGTCCGGCTCAACCCAATTCCCCTAAATATTCACCCCTCTGCATTCAACCTCCCCTGTTTCTGCACGTTATTCGAACCTTGACCTAGATGATTTTGCTATGTCACGCCAATTCAGTGGTTGTACGATAGCCAGTTGTCGGTCATTGCACTTTACTTGAGTGGTGCGTGCACCCCCGTTTTTAGAGCCCGGCTCCTCCCCATTGTTTTGAAACTGTTGACCGTTCGGAAGAGCTCTTTTGGGTAGAGATGCCTTATTATGTGATAATAGTTCACATTTGGACCTTTCAGCAGCAGATTGTAACCCATGCCCTGGAGACGATCTGTCGATCGAGACTGTTGAGTTTGTCTAAATAATCAGTATGATAATTTGTTCAGTGGTACCGTGGCTTTATGATCCGACCTCGTTTTGAATATTTGGGATGGTTGGTTTATTGCTACGCCCTGCTCAACGTCTTCGTGAAATATCGTACAGTACTCACCATTGACCTTCAGTCTGCTTAACTCCTCAGGATGTCTGACAGTTTCAGGAAACTACTCTTTCTGGATGGTTAATCGAGTTTAGTCAACCAAGTCAAAGTCGATATCGAGTCTATCTCATGTTCTGGTTCCCGTGTTAGTTGTAACGGTCGTGTTCAGGCCAGATCTGCGATGGTACGGGCTGAACTGAAAGGAAGGCAGCGAGCTGAGTCAGAAGTAGAGGAGGCTAGGTTAAACCTTATGCTATCTGACGAAGATTAGGATATCTGTGATGAGCATGTAGAGGCAAAAAGCAATTATGGTGAAAGTGAGCAGAATGCTGATATTCACGAGTTTCTTGTTGACTGTGGGGCGCGATTGAATCCGATGAGAGTCCGCACCACAAAACCAGTATCAACCTCGTCTTGTACAGAAGTGGGCTCCGCACTAGCTCCATTATCTGCGACCTCGGCGCTGCCAAATTTTGAACTTGGTTTTCTGATAGCAACCCGATGATCTGTTGGAAATTTGTCTGTCAGTTCGAGAGCTGTCGAATCCAAAGTGTCGGACGATGGCCAGAGACTCCACTACATGGTTTATTACTGTGAGAGTCGAGCTAGGGAGTCTACAGATGAGTGCGTCATGCTAGAACCCAGAGATGGCTATCGCAGATCACGACAGTTGCTGAAGGAACTTTACGGACGGCCCTACTTTGTCGTTAGATTTATGATAGATGGTCTGCTGCCCAACGGCAGAAGTTTAGGCAACAGCGTCGAAGCTTTGTCGCAATTGTCTGTACGAATGGTTTGCAACGTTATTCTTTTAGTTTGACAGCTGTCGTGTGGTTGTGCTAATGGTTATCTTACGTCCAACCCCCCAACGCTGTTGATTGTTGCGTTAAAATATGCTTGTATGTGGTAAGCAAAGTTCTTTGCAGACTCGCCCTTTTCACATAGTACCTTCTGATTCGCGCTAAAATAAGGCTGGGAGAAATCTTCGCGTACGAACCTATGGCTGTTATTGGGATACCCGGATGTTCGTTGATGTGAACAGGAAAAAATGCATAGCGATGACTCTCGAGAAACCTTGCAAAAATCCAGGAGGGATAAGAATCATCTGATCCAGTTTTCCTTTTATACTGATTTTCAGAAACGAGGTAGACCAGCAAAGAACCTTGCTTCAGATACCACAAAAGTTTTTCGAGACGTTCCGGATGCCGAAATCTTTCACTGAGCCGCTTTCTGTATAACCCTCTCGAAGGTTTGCAACTCAACTCTACTTATCTGTACATATTGTTTCACTTGTTCAGAGGTCACTGTGTAACCTATTTGGCATCGAAGGTGGACCCCCTCTGTACTGTTCACTCTATCAAAAAAGTGACTCATGAGGGAACCCTCTAAATTAGTTATCTAACGTTCATTTTACTTTAAACGGTCGATCGGTGATCATGGACATATTTTTTATGTTGAAACTAGCCACCAAAGTTGAGGCATGCGGACGATTTTCCCACACGTTTCGAACATACGTTTCGAAATAAATCTCCAAAGGATTCCGCTGTCGTTTGATGAAATCAGTGTCAAAAAAGCACTGGAATGGGTCGGCACCAGCAAGGAAAAGCGCTAAATTCCAGAATCTGGTGAACGACTGGGCAGACTTTCACACAGCGCCTCGCCCATCGTTGGAAACGGTCCAAAAATTAAAAATCTCGCTAACTGTTCGGTCAACATGGGGTTTTGTTCGTCTAGTCATCGTAGAAGATTTCTTCGCACAATAGACGTTTGTGAGACGAAGGAAAATCTCACGCGGTTAATGGGAGAGTCTAGAGCGAACATACTTACTGAGCAGAAGTAGCTTCTGGTTGCCAACTGATCTGGGAATAAAATGGCAACTGCTTGTCGGTGTTATATATCACATTAGTCAACACAATCTCGTTCATATCGCTGCAGATATGAATATTATACACTTTTCCATTTGCACAAAAAAGCTTACGTTTTCTTGAACTCACAGTCATTTGTTGTGTAAAGAAAAATTCTGCGACGAATGAACGCTCAAAACCTCTTGTTGATTGAACGATTTGCGAGATTTCTGAATCTCGGATTTTAACGATCAATCGGCAAAGTCCTGCGTTGGAGTCACGTCAGCTGACTGCCAGATTTGGGCGTTTCCCGTCTGCACTTATCCAAGTTGACCTACTTCTCCAGTTTCCTGGCATCCTTTACGTCAATTAATGACGAGAACTTCTCACAACACACTTGGATGCGTAGCAGGCAAACGAGAAAACGGAAGACGGGATTCGGGTAGGGAAGTCTACGTAACGCGTGACACCTAGCTTACAGGTCAGGGAGTGAAAGTATGCACAATGGTTAGTCTCTTTTGCAGGAATCTTCCAGTGTCTGATTAGTTGACACCCCGCTGAAAATATGCTCTGCAAGGAATGGGATAACAGAGAGTAATACAATTGAAACAACATGGCACATGTCGTGGTGAATCGCTTTCCCACTACAGGCGTATTTCCCATCAAGACCTTGTAAAAGGTAAAGTTTTTCCGCATAACATCTTCAGACTGGTTCCATGAAACACGCGAGTTGTCTCCTTTCCAATCGCGTGCGTCGAATTTCCGCAAGCAGGAATTATTTTCCCTCCAAATGCGCCTCTTTTTCTGACGGAATTCACGGTAGTCTTACTGCGTAGTTATACATTGGTTTTCATCGTTCGTAATTATCTGCAATGATAGCGTCCACCAGAGCGTTTCCCCACATTCTTCGGAGAAAATAGATCCATATTATCCCTTCAGCTCCGCCTACTAAATGCTTTCCACGTTTTCTGGTATGCAACATAGGGGTCGCGTTCAGCCCGGCAGCTCAACCACTGCCGACGTCCGTGCCGTAGTATGGCTCGTAATACAACATTGAATCAAAGAGACCCTTCAATGTAAAGACGACTACGAAACAACAGTGCAAACCTTTCCACGACAGCCAGCCATTTCTCTGATTTTGCGTCAGTACACGTCATCCGTGCGGGCGCACCCACCATACTGAAAAGTGCGTGCGCCTCCTTTGTTTCTTCGAACCAAGTTTTCCAGATGTTCCGTCAAACCCTGGTGGATGTTGCCCGCAACTCATCTCTTGCCCACCCTATGTCCAACAGAGCATAGTCTCTCCTCTCCATTTGGAGCCGAAGATCTGAGCTAGTGATGTCGAAAAACTGTAGGGAAAGCCAAATCCAGCTTGGAGAGACGTCCGGCCTGTAAAACAATCGGAACCTTTACGTATAGGTTCAAGCGCAGTCCGTTGGCCACCGGTAGAAGCAAGCTCAAGAATACGTCTGGAACAATTAGTATAAAACTGCGTTCTTCGAAGCACACTAGGTACATTGAATTCTCCCAATATAAGGCATTATTCCTTTGACCCGAATATTTCCAGATCGCCTGGCAGTAGAACTGCAGTCGATCCAGGGCGACTGTATATGACATCCGGATTGTTGTATCTGCCAGACACTATCTTGAGTTAGCATCACAATCTTTTATAAATATCGTCAGCGTCAGCCTTGGCT
The DNA here is from genome assembly GCA_008508345.1 of Paragonimus westermani. Classification (NCBI taxonomy): domain Eukaryota; kingdom Metazoa; phylum Platyhelminthes; class Trematoda; order Plagiorchiida; family Troglotrematidae; genus Paragonimus; species Paragonimus westermani. The sequence continues at coordinate 21,931 of QNGE01004986.1, read as the reverse complement.
AGCATCAGAGCAGTGGGCATGTTACCGCGGGTCATAAGCAGTACTGCCCGCGGTTGACACGACTAACAACGGGGCAGTATTAGCCGTATGAGTCGTATCCGGGAAAGGAGGTCTCAGCTTCCATCACTACACCTAATGCCCACGTTGTTGTAAAAGCGGGGATGCAAGATTTTTTCACTTATGGCCCACTCATCGACCTCATTCACCTCATTTGTGAGGCTTTGATCGTTTGAGTATGTAAATCCCGAATAGTCTAAGTTTGCTTAGCGTTTCATGGAAGGAGGAGCACGCGAATGTTTAGCAGATATCTCCAATACTCCCTTTGTGTAAGGGGAACAAAAGTTGATTTCCTAGAATCTAAGGCCTTATCCACTCGGCCCTAAGATCATGAATGAACAGGTCACAATCTCCTTTATTCCTCCTATCGTGCAGCTTCCTTGTGGCCACTTTCTGGCGTTCGCAGTCTTTTGAAGCCAGGTTCCATTTTGGTCGCATGGGTAAAAGTCTGCTGACCTGGGTGGAAAACGTGCCATCGGCTGACCAAACACGGAATTTCTCGAAAAGTATGAGGCAAGAATATGGATTTGACCCCTCGGACATGTTTGATCCTGGAACTTCGAAAACTTTACGGATCACGTGACATATAATACGGGTTTAATTTGGATCTTGTCAGCAGCCAGCTTCACCTTCTACTCGGGAACAATGAATTGCAACAATCGGATTTTCCCATTGGCTGTTGGATGAATCCGTCGTCAAGTTAATTAACATCATAAAATGCATACGTATCAACAGCACATTGCTGTATACGTTTCGGTGCAGCAGTGCATGTACTCACATGGGAAGAAAAGAACTATAAACGCATCGATTAATATAATGATGGTTACACACATATATGCATCCATATGCACATATCTAGATTTGTGGATTTATGGCTATATATTTATTATTTGACTATATATAGTCTCATATCCTTAAGTATAATATGGTATATATTTGCAGGCTTCCTTCTATGTTTGGACACACATCTATCCACATGTATGGGCTATTAAGTTCCTTGACTTCCGTCTACCCCTCAGATGAGTGCGAATAAAACTTAGCGAATCAAAGTAAAATGTGTCGTGGTTTGTTTGTTTTTCTAGGTTGTTTGAGCCATTTTGTACGGGTTTGATGTAACTCTCATTTCTTTGGAATTTTAGACATTTTTGTGTGGAAGAAAATCGATAACATTTCACACCCGAGGAAGATGATTTCGAACAATTAAAGTTCCTGATCGCTCGGTGGTTGAGTCGGCTGTCAGACTAATTAACACACTCTGAACAAAACAATCTCACTGACAAATCAGCATCGGCCTTCACATTTTGATTGCGGAAATTGACGGCTGAGTTTGCACAGCCATTTTTGACAAATCAAAGTGGAATTCGCGATTTTATCGTGAGTTATATCCTCCACAGATAAATGGTTATCTGCCAACACCTGTCAAAACAGTTAGAGGTGAATTACTTAAAATCCCTCATCCAGTTTAACGGGCCAATCCGGAGATCATTTAAGAAATTTGTTAGGCAATTGAGGCGCAATCTCTGGCAAAGCCCTAACGAGTGTGACAATAATTTTCTGTAATTCTACTTCCGCATCCTAATTTACCTTTGTATGAACCAGAAACGATGTAATTCATTCTTGAACTAACTCAAAACCACTTGTTTCACTACGAATCGCTTCGGAACAGCACATTTCACCCTTGAAGAACAGCACACCGGGCGTAAATGGGATGCGTCTATTGTATTGAATAGATTATACGAAATGGAATCTGCCTGCTTATATCTGATCCTTTCGTGAGCGAATCTGCTTCCTGGAAATAGGGAGCATAAGCATTAAACCAACCGCTGGAAAACATTGCGGAGCAACAAATGAACCGAAGGAAGGCGGCGAAAACAGAAGAAACTTTCATCCGCGCAGACATTAAACCTAATCTCTTCCACATATGTCCTAATGTCACGTGATGACATAGTTGAATACAACTTATATTGTGTACATCCTAGGCAGTCGGAAATAAGCTCCATGTGGAAAACCACCATAGACTTACAGGTGAAACACAGTCAGGGAGCGAGTTTCAAAGATATCTTATTCATGTCACCATTTTTGATTCCTAACTCATCTTCATACTACACCATAACATAATTGAATAAGAATTACATTGTACACAGCTTCCATTGGATGCCTGATTTTGCTGTTGTCCACGGCCTCCTGAATCAAGAACTCCCATCGCGTTCAAGAAGTTCATAAAACTAACAGCGCATTCACTTATAAACGTCATCTCGCTTTTCTACCGGACGCATCTATCTAGGCAGCACAGTTTTCATGTTCGGTACCTATTGCGCTACAATTACGCTCCACTACCCCTCTGTTTTATATCTTAGGATGGAGACTGAAAAACATTTTATTTCGCCCTCCGGTATAGACCATTTCCACCGTTAGCTGTGATCCAATGGTCTCATTTATGCGACGGCGAGGCAACTGATTTGTGGATGAGGCACTCATCGATTTCAGTTGGTCCATCTGATCGTAGTAGAAGTACCAGCCGTACGCTCGGCACAAGTCAATAAAGATTTGCTTCCAGTTCAAGTAAAATGATTGCACTGTTTGCGGGCAAGACATGTGCACAGATGTCACGCACAGCCCCACCCTTAACATCCAAATCAGGAGAAATGTGGCGTCGATACCGATATTCTCTCAAAAAGGCCGCGTAGTTAACTAATCGCATCCACTCTGTAGCCAAATTCTGGGGCATATGCATTATTGTAGAAAACTTGAAGGAGATATCCAAATCGTTTGGTGGTGACAAGGCTGCCAGAGGTGCCATAGATTAACCAGAAAGTGACTGCAACCACCTCAACGGTGAGGTGGGAATAGACGGACAGATGGTTGGGAGATAACTGTCAAAACGTAGCCGTAAAGATGGAGTGAGAACGGCCGAACAAGGCCTGATGGGATCACCGGCTGCGTCGAGCATTTCAGTGAATGGATGGGAAGTGGTAGGACAGTGAGTTGTGGGAACACCGAGAAAGAAAATAAAGGGGCTGCAGAAAACAGTGGCTGGGATGCCTCGACTAAGAGGCCCAAACGTGTAACGCTTCTGCCTTCCCAGGCAGCCAACTTCTTCCACGGCGGACGTTAGATATGGTGCAGCTTCAGCAATAGTATCATGCAGGGGCAAACAGCAATCGGGGACCTTGGATGAGGACCACGACAGAAGCTTCCTTGAACGCTTGCTACTCACCAGTGAGAGGCAAAGGCAACTCATCATTACCTGGCTCCCTGACTCCATTTCCAAAATCGCAGGGTTTTACTAGACGAATCTACATCTGGCATGACCCCCGCCTTCTTAACATGACGACAGGCTTGCAAATAGTCTTATAAAAACATGAGACATTCGTGGAATTGGTAACCGTTTTGCTGATTACTCTGAAGGATCTCTCTATGAAGCCAGGCGGAGAAAATCGATGATCCCACACCACTGAGATAAACTGAAGGGACGGGCCGTTTGGCCAGGATACTAAATCGGCGTTGACCCAGATCGAACTTAGCACCGCGCAGCAAGGCTCCTCCTCCTCCAGGAGAGTCGCTATATTTAACATCTGGAGTAGGGGTTCATCATCTGTTGCAAGTGACATGCAATAGATGAAAATGAAAAATCTGTTACATGCCGTAAGTCTAAAGCGGAACTTTATTAATTCCTAGGTGACGTGTTGCTTGTAGGGATACATATGGGTGTAAAAACGTAAAAACAAAAGTAGAAGAGCAAACATTTAGTTTCACTGCGAACCGCTCTTACTACCTAAATACCGGTTGATAAATTGTTGGCATTGAACATGCAAATAATGTGAAGAAAAACTGTGTGTGAAAGAAAGTCGCGACGTGGTGGAGGAGCAATAACTCACAGTGCGAACCTCGGAATTAGAGTTGGATACGTCTGAAATTATGAAGCAGACACTGCAACTAAGAGCAGCTTCTTCGGGTGAATGCTTGGAAACAAATTAGAATCCCTAATAAAAAATTAACAACTAGGTGAATGAAGGACAGTTGATCATCGTACCAACATCGGAATGAACGACCACGGAGTGAGCAGACGCGGAAAATCTTTCTGGAAAGAATCTGTACAACCGCCCTATTGCTCGCGTTGGCCCATCAGGTATTGGTTTTAGTCATCACGTGAGAGACTCAAACAGAAAGGCATACGTGAGCACACCATCCGTGAGGTGTTCCAGCGAATGCGCGTTGTAAATCAACTCTGTCGGACCATATAACTCACAATGGTACAATAAAAAGACGTACAATGGGTGCTTCGCAAATTCGCAGAGTAACGCTAAAGGTGAGGTGGCATAAAATAAATGTAGAAACGGACAGATCTAACTAGTCTTTATACTTGTCATCGTTCAAAATATTCCGTGACGTTAATGGTCCGACGTACGATAGAAATTATTACCATTTGGTAGCCTTGTAGGACTTAGCGCCTGACAGTCCGCGGCGCTTGAGGGAGACTTCACAAAATAGGCTCTTCCAACGTTCCAAAATCCGTTCATATGTGAGCCTATGCCAATCTATCTTTAGACCGGCCGTGCTGATGATCATGCGCGGGACATATAGTGACTTTACGGATTTGGTGATGATCCATTAGGATTGAGAAGGGTTTTTATAGACGGCACATGCTGTAGGCGCTTGTTCAGAACAGCATTCTGATGCCATTAACTAACAGTAAAGGTATACATTCGCTCGGACGTGAGTCACTCATCGCTGGTAAAGTTGAAGCCGACAGTAACGTTTGCCATATACCGGGTAACTCTGGAATCCCTTTCTCCAGAATGCCCAAAGCCGTGTAACCTGCACTTCAGGAGTGTTGTTGGAAATCACCCAGTCCCGAAGGCGTTCGACAATACTAGAGTTAGTGAGGTAAGCTCCCGCATCTTCGCACCAGTTTCTGTTGCGCTGTCCAGTATATTTGAAACCATTCATTATGTTATTAATGAAGCTTACATTGTCCGCAGATAGCTGCTATGGCATATGTTGTGACACACACGACGTGGTGGGTGGAGAACTTTGGCAAACGTTGTCCAAAGATTCTTGCACAGTACGATTAAATTCGACAGGTGAAAGTTGCACATTTTCGATAAATAGTTGAACGGCTGGCTGACAATTCAGAAAACCTCTGAGGCTTTGTTAAATAGAACCAGGTCCCTTACTTCGGCGTTGTCTTGGTGCTAATCAGAAATACTCACAATTTTTGCACACCTCGCATGCAGCAAACGCAGCCAGTAGGAGGGTCGGTTTCTTTTCCCAAATGAATGAACACAGAACTGCAATGAGGTGAGTGTCACGGTAAGTTGCTTATGTATATGTATGTATATTAATATCATGTGTATAAACGGGTGCGCATTTCACGAGAGCTGACATCATCACAAGTTTTCGAGTTTGAATGGTTCAGCAAAGGTACCTCACTTTCGCACGGCGAATCAGCTTGGCGGTGAACAACGGGGAAGTATTCTGGAGAATATATTCAAGGAGAAGTGCCTGAAATCCCGGAGGTGTCTGGAAGACCTGAACAAATTTCGTTGGGAAACCTGTCGTAGTTCATTCAACAGTAGTTCGCTAACTGCAGCGAGTGCCGAGAAACACACGGGAAGGTGTGTTCCATCAGGCTGCACATAGAGAAAGGTCGTGTATAAACGCGTACACTATACACTTCACGTGGTAGCTTCCAAACGTTAAGATATTTGCACAGTTTGTATGGCATCACATTTCAGATCCACTGATTACGGCTGCAAGGCATCGTGGGTAGTTTACTATCGTAGTTGTGCAAGTCAATTTGGCCGGCGGAATATATATACAAGAAAAAGACGTCTATTAGTCACAGGCAAGCAACATGTCATGGAGATAATGAAAAAGTTCAGGTGGGCGTGAAATAAAGGTGTACGTTAGAAACACGTTTGCAACAAAGATGCATTCGGACGACTTACGTAACCTACTTATGCAGCAGTGTAAAGAAATCCACGGGGTGTACTCATTAAATCGCGTGAACTTTTGAAAGCAGAAGGACAGTACAGTTTGCTCCTTGGTGATCAGCTTTTGCTGGTTGAATCCTTTGTTCTCAAGTTTTCCTTTTAATCTTTTGTCCTAAATCTGTTGAAGTCATTTTGGTTGACGCTACCCATCAGTTTGACTACAATGGCTTTATACTGTTGCTCGTCATGTTTGTAGGTGTAACTGGTGTAGGTGTGACGTTGTTCCACGCACTGACGCCAAATGAAATGACGGCCATTTGTCGGATAGTTTTAGAATGTGTCAGTGGTCCAAACCCTCATCGGTGGTCGTTCGCCTACACAATGGTGAGCAATCCACGAGGTCCAACTTAGGTGTGCTACTGTAATTTGTGGCTTTCATTTAATGAATGATATGTCCCAAAGCTATTGTCAACTGGTAGGCTTAGACACGTGTCAAAGGAACCGGGTATATCAGTGGACACGCAACGTGGTATTCACAGGGAACGTTTTGCAGTATAACAGTAACCTGCAGACTATCAAGTCTGTAAGTTGGGAAGCTTTTCACTGCATGTGTGAGACGTGGTTGGTTAGTAAATCTGGCTGGGCGCACCATTTGCTAAAAAAGACCGTTCTCTTCGATAACCATCCGAGTGGCGTAAGATGATAGACGCATTAGAAGTGCTGTGTGTGGACGTCCGACATTGTACGAGTTAACGAAACATTGTTGAACGTTCAAACAGTATGTTTTCTGATCGCCTGTGCATTGCTGGCATAGAAAGTATGAAACGGTTTGAACCACCAGCGGGATATGAACATCTCTGTTCACTTCTGAAACCTTCATCGAAATATGAAACATGTCTTCTTCAAGCACTAAGAAAACAGTCCGATACAGGACGCTGTTTATGAAAATGGGACGTAGAATGTTCGGCATTTCAAATAACGAAGGTTGTTCGAATCAACGAAAACTTTAGATGCGAACGTTGCTTCTCTTAACAATGGTGGATGCCGTGTAGCCAAATTGTCGCGGTTTCCCGCGCAATCGACAGACTGATAGTCAGGTTGGCAGAAATATTTTGATGTGCATTACCCGCCACTGCCCCCAGTGGAGTTGCACTCAGTGATATGCGGGAACCCGTAATATACATAACCACCCCTTTTGCATATTCCGTTCTGGATAGGATTGGGAACGCCAGGGATATGTGCCAAGATGTTGCTATGTTGGGTTGTATGAGCGATGAACCTAACGGCACCTGCCGTGTCCAAAACGTGTGCCTCAACCGCCTCCACAGAGCGCAGAATGTTCGCACTTGGAGGTCGGGTGACTGACGACAATTCGCTACAGATATAAGTCAAAGGGGATCCTTTTGAAAGAGCGCATGCTCAAAGAGTCACTTAGTGTGACTCAACGCAATGCAAACGAAGCTGAGGAAGCACTTTGCAAGGAAGATGGTCTCAAAGCCGGTAAACAGTGGCGTTTTTCAGATGTTACCAGAGGGAGGATCCTGTGGGCTTGGACGTGGACAACGTAAACTGAGTCCGGTTCTCCCAAGGCTCGTATTGGTACCATTGATCGTCTGCCAGCTACCGCCAATCTGGCGTCCATTTCACCTGCGTGGATTGCGAGACGACTGAGCGTCCTGCACAAAGCTCGTAAATGCACGTTCGGCAGGAACACGGGAGCATTCCCCTTGTGTTTCTTAGGAAAAACTGCAATGACCGCACTGCCCTCTTCAGGGCCATTTATAACTTGATTTTCAACAAGAGTCTTACTCTCCGATCGTCAACATACGCACAATAATTCACTGAATACAGACGATGAGGGCCATTTTGTCTCATCTTGGTTACAGTATTTTGGGTCCTTAACCGATTGAGCATTTTCTACCACCCCATATGTTATTAACTGTAGCTATTTATTTATTTGTCCAGCGTTACATGCAGATGTATATACATACATATATCTGAAGTAGTTAAAAAAGGTGGGCACGCTGAGTAATAGACGATTCATTGTGACGTATCGAATCCACACTAGGATCCGTTATCAAACATGAATGTGTCGGAATGCGATTGTTCTGCCGCTCACCGTATCTGCCTGTCCGTCTGTCTTCGCTCGGTTTTCGTTTCAGTGTCCACCATGCTGACGTNGTTCTGCCGCTCACCGTATCCGCCTGTCCGTCCATCTTCGCTCGGTTTTCGTTTCAGTGTCCACCATGCTGACGTGGTGGTTGTCTGTCGACATGTCGATTGAGCGAACTCTGCAAATAGACAGCCTCCAGTATAAGCCGTTCTTTCATTTCTGCCCGCGCAACCACTTTTGCATGGCCTGTGTTGTCCTCGTGACCTGTGTCCGCACAGTGGTGCCACAGTTATGATCTAATGTCGACTCGTCGCATCGCGTGCACGCGTGTGGGCACCTGTTTGCCTGTCTCCTCCACATCCTGTTGGTGACACCTCAGGCATGGAATCGCGTAGGCAACGCTAGACTGTTCGTGTGTCTTGACTTGATCCTTAGCATTCATCAGAGCCGAACGGAGTGTTTTGAGTTTGACTTGTGTGATATTTGGATGTCCAGTGGTAGGAACATCCGTTGTGCTGCTTCAGATGTGCGGCGAACATATGGCACTGTCATTCGTGTTCTAGGTTTTCCACGTTCACTTATTGTGGACCGTCTGATAGATGCCTTTATGAAACTACTGGGGTACCCATTAGAAACAAACAGTTTGAACAGGTGCTTTTTTTCTTGTCTTCTGAGTTCAGGCGAGCTACAGTGCGTGTCTGCAAGTTGAAATAATGTTCGCACGCAGCTTTTTGAGTTGACAGGCTGGATGATTGCTATCGAATCTGAGAATGTTGTCGGTTTACGATAGACAGTTTTTTAAAGCTTGCCNATTCGTGGTTACCAATACCATTCGTTAGCATGACGAAGGGTCCGTGTGGTTCCACGATGTCCTTCATGAGCACACAGCATAATCTCACGTTTTAAACTAGATGGTGGGACAAGCCGTGATCCACGCACGAAGCAGTCGTCTATCACAGAAAGCTCCTTTCGCGAGGGGTGATAACATCTTAGCTCATCGATGATATTTTTGACATGAGGCGACCCGGTAGGAACGTATTGTTTCAATTATCGAAGTTCATCATCCACTTGCGTATGCGCTCGCAGTCGCTCTCTGGTTACCACATGAATTATCAAGTCATCAATGGCAGCCACCAATTCAGGCTTGTGTATATCGTCTGTATCAGTTTGTATAGGCAAAGGCAGGCGGGAAGGTGCATCAGCTACTTGGTTTTCTGAACCACGTCTATATTTAATTCCGAAGTCGTAATTCAGCAGTCTGGCCTTTAGTTCCTTGACTGAAAAGTGTCGTCAATGATGCTTGATCAGTTCTCAGTGTGAAGTGTCTACCGAAAAGGTATATATGCCACTTCTCACAGGCCCAGACGCAGGCTGAATATTTACGTTCTGTACCAGAGAGTGTTCGTGATGCGTACGCGATTATCTTTTCCTGTCCTTGTTGCATTTGGGAAATAACGGCTCCTAAACCGACATCGAAGGCATCTGTTGGAACGAACGTACTGCAGGATTCGTCAAAGATACTGACAAGAAGAACAGAAACGGTCATCTGCTTCACGCGTGAAAAGGCTTCTCTCTGGGTGTCGGACCACTCGAATGGACTATTGGACCTCATAAGTAACCGCAGTGGCTCAACCACAGTTACAAAATTCGGAAGACGGCTTAAGTAGTATGAGCAGAATCCGAGGTAACGTTTGAGCTGAAGTAGACTCGTAGGTTTTGGAGCATTTGCAACAGCCTCAGTATTTTGCACGTTGCGGTGAACTCCTTCATCAGATATAATGTGGACAAGGAATGATATTTCATTTACACAGAATACACACTTGCATATGTTCAAACGTAAGTTTAACTGGTTGAGATGACTTAGCACAGAGTGAAGATTCGATTGATGTTCTTCTTTAGACTTACCGAAACCACATATATCATCCATGTATACGCTAGAACCCTAGTATGAAGATGAAGATTGAGTTATGAATCTTTGCCAATCTTATGGAGCCGAACTTAAACCCATTGGTGGAACTTTGTACTGGAATAGACCTCCTGTAGTGAGAATAGCAGTCAGAGATCTGGGATCGGCCGTAAGCGGTATGTAGAAGAAAGCGCTTTTGATGTCCAATTTTGAGAAAAATTTTGCTCCCGCATGTTTAATTACCAGTTCATCTTAATTAGGCAAAATGAATTTTTCAACCATCATCTGTTCGTTAAACGCTCGAAGAGCTGCGCACGACCAACCGCTACCATCTTTTTTGAAAAACGGCAACTAATGGATGTACCCAAGACGAGCTTAATTGTCATTTTGAAACATCAGATTGATAGCGGCAGAAAATGCTCCCCGCTTTGCAAGGGGTATCGGTTGCGGCTGTGATATGGAAGGCGGTTTTGCATCGGACTTCGAGCGAGTTTGGTAGGCCACGTTGGCTGCACTGCCAATTGAATAAGCAAATAATTGTGGATATTTATGATGCAATAATGGCACGTCAACAGAAGCTATTGTCATATGTTCGATAGAAGGTACCAGGTTCAGAGCAGCCATTGCGTTAAGACCTGTCAGTGTTGCATACATACACAGCCACAGAAGCAAGTGGAGAAAGTTCAACACATAGTTGGGTAATATAAATCCTTTCATTTCTATGGGTGCATTGGAGTGGCTGTCAAACTTATAAATCGTTGGGTGCATAGGTAGATGTTTGAAATGGCGCTCATGAAATGAATGCGGGATTACAGTTATTGGAGATGCAGGATCTGGCTCCAATTCAAGAGGCAGTCTTCAGGCCGAGGTTAGAAAATGGATCTTGCAAACATCTGAACGTAGTAATCGTGGTTCTCTAACAGACATGGAGGCAGCAGCATATCTGTCCGAGTGTAAGGCACAAATTGTTTCTGCGGTAGGAAGTACTTCTGGGACAGCAACAGCAACTCTCTCCAGTGCATTTACCGAGCGCGTACGGCAGACTTTTGCAAAATGAACAATTTTAGAACAACTTGAACATCTAGCAGTTCTTCCTGGACATTCCATATTATTCGCTCTATGTGTTGTTGATCTACACCAGAAACATTTGCCAAGCGGTTGGAAGGCAGCTGATGGATTCGAAATTTTGACCACTGAAACCGACTTTGGCGACTCTGAGAACAATTCACACTGTGATTGAACTCGTTCTTCAATACGTGCCATTTCACAGTCCTTCTCCCACGATTATTTGGATGCGTCCTCAGTCAGAAGGGACTCACGAATGTTATCATTCCTAACCTCATGTATAAACTGTTGTATGAGCATGCAATATTCAAGTTTCTTAGTAGGAATTTTGAAATACTCACACGGTCGGATGGCTCTTATAAGTCGAGAAATGAATCCTTCCAGTGGTTTTCCAGTTTGCTGACTGGTGCGAGAAAAGTTAAACCTGGAGGCGTATACGTTGATAACGGCCCCCTGTATTTTGTCAATTGTATTCAAGGCTTCCTTCAAGGTGGTTTTATGGCGCAGAGAATGGATGTCATTGTCTCTGCCCTTCAGCTCCCAAGTGGTTGCGCAGAAGTTTTAGTTTAGTCGACTCTGACAAGTCCAGCGATGGATTTAACACGTTGAGCGAATCCAAGTAGTCTGTAACCGTCGTTTTCCACGTGATCCATGAATCCGGCGTTGGAAATACTGCTGGATCCACCCAAAATGTTGCAGGTGCATTCATCAAAGTGAACATTGCCGCCGACGTCATGTGTTGTATCGTAAATCAGAAGCAAGGTGGGGGTAATGAACGTACACTAGTATGTATGCGATACACCCAACAAGTGTACACAGGGGACATTATATCAGTGAACGAGTTAGAATTAAACCAATCAGAGTCGCGATGTATCACGCGAACGCCAGTAGCCAATCAGACACAAGGTGAACGTTGTGGCCTTGCGAAGGACGTACAAACACACACAACACTCATGATACCCACCGTCTCCCGATGCGCGAAAAGTCGTTTTGCTTCGACTCACCAAGAGAACTTGTTTGAGTGAACTCAATCCCGTTTTGTCGTCCACCGTCATTGAGTGGTGCCTAGTTGTCCGTTTGTTGTATAGGCGCCTTCTCCGACTCCGAAGATTTCACATTCTAGAGGAGAGATTTAAACTCTTCGTTAATCGGGTCCGTTTACACTATATTAAATCTGATAACTAGGAGTGTCTTCTCATTTAGCGTTTGGAGGTTGGGTAACCTTTACCACTGAATATTGAGACAGGCATTGTCGGACAAAGAGATTACGCGTAACTCGGTGTGAACGTGGACCGTTAGTGGACGGATGAATATGAACATATGTGTAAACATACATACATATACATACGCACATATGCATATATATGTATATATATGCATATAATCACCACCCACAACACATATGTATGTAAACACATGCCTGCTTATTTTTGCGGATGTTTTCCCGCATATTTTACGTATTTATTATATATGTGGTGTTCATGAAGGGAACAAACCATTCCATATACATGTGTATGGTACGAGAAGAACACATGTTACGAGTATACCTGCTGCTGACGTACTTCACCAGCCGTTGAGAGAAATCGGCCTTGAGGTCATTCAGCGTATTATTATGTTATATACAAGCCGGCCGTTTCCACCTTCCTTGTCCGTTTCAAATATGGACCAACTTTGGAGCAATGTGGATGCACTGGGCGACAGCGTTATTCCAAAGTGGCGGTTCCACCAACAGTACTGCAAACGAAAACGAAATAAACAAGCACGTGTCGAGAGTCAAGTAAGCCATACACGTCACTTACACAAACGTAGGCTAAAACGGTTCCAACAACACAGCCGCACGCTTTGTTATGCAATTCAAATCCAATCCAAATGCGCCTCATGGTTTCGAATGCGTGTCACGGATGAACCGTTCAAGTTAGGCCCTCACTGGTATGAAGGGAAACCGGCGTTATTGTGATGCTGATCAGACATGACTACTTGGGTAAAACTCACGAGCAGCAGCACAGACAGCAGGGAGTGAGTTTCAACAAACCGCACCTGAA
>QNGE01004985.1:12234-41764 GCA_008508345.1 Paragonimus westermani | reverse complement strand
CCCACTGGCACACCTCCCGGTCTTATTCCTTCGGGTTTACACTGGATATGTGGTGTGTTGGTGGAACTGCAATTGGTGCAGCGCAAGCCAGTTGCAGTGATATATAAGCGCAGGCGTCCTTTGGCTTCGGTCACTGTGACAGGCTAATCCGAATCGGATGCCGCCAACCATATTTATATATACATATATATACGCATTCATATATCTATAAAAATCCCTCCATGTACATACTCGCACAGCTGCATGAATAATTATATATAGGTAAATATATGTATCTATATACAACTAGCTGTCTAGTATGTCCACAGAGGAACCACTGAAGGAAGACTCAGTAAACCTCACTTGACTAACCCCATCAAGCGCGCAAAATGGAAACATCAGCGTAGCTCGTGAAACAATTTCGTAGGTGGCTGTGAAATGGGGCAGTGGGTGTTTTCACTTGGCGCTTTTCAGCCCCGTTTCATCCCCATCCTGCCGGCTGGTCACGTCGTGTGAGTCAGATTGTCGCAGTCAACACAGGTGTAGACCGGTTGAGACTCTTTGCATTTGGCACAGTTGTGGTGGTACCAACCGGGGCATTCACTGCACTGTACCCAGTGCACGGTGTCTTCGACCAAGTCCACGGGGTCTTCCTTCTGGAAGCATATCTGACAAGCGTTGCAATCCACAGGCTTTTCAAAACGCTTCCTGGGTTTCGTTCTGAACTGCTTCAACGTACCCTTGGCAACTCGTCTGATACGAGCTGTCTCCATGGGATCCTTGATTACGTCAATCTCCGAAATACCCTGGGTAATCACTAGACGTTCTATTTTCGACTTCCTGCGCTTGTTAGAGAGAAATCGTTGATGTTCTGTGGCAACTACGGACATCCATCTTAACTCATCAGACGTGCATAAAATCTTGCTGGTGGGCGGTATCTGCGTAACATTCCTTAGCGCATGTGCTGTGGGGAAGATGCTGCAGGCGGGGGTATCAGAGTTGACTACCAATATTTTCCTGACCGCTGAAACCCGTTATCTTCCAACGCCCTCGGAGTCAAAAGAGAACGATTCACACCATTCGTTACTATTGTTCAGTCTTCTCTGGCCCTATGTTTTCGAACGACGCTCGGCCGCTCACCAGCACAATCTCTACCTGGGGTTGAACAGGGCATTAGAAGGTCAGGATGGCTGAAGAGCAACTCATTTATCCTTCACAAAGCAGCTACATAATTATGTTTGTTAACTGCACTCATACACCCTGAAGTAACGAGTATATCATGGCAAACCTCTTCAGCATTTCTGATTCTGTTCAAACGAGATGTGGAACCGGGTACAGGCATATATACAACCCGTTTATTACAATGGGAAAATGGGATTTCTGCTCCCTCAGGGGCTGGTAACAAATACCGACGTCCCTCAACCAAACTGGTAAGGGGTCTGTCAGTCAAACGAAACACCGAAACAATGTGACAACGGAGGATCATCCATTGGACTAAGAAGCAGCAGCCACAATTATAACCACCTCCGAATGTCAACGTGTAATTTGCGCCTTTTGTCACAGCACACTTCCCACTTGCCTTTTGCATAGGTTACATCCACTATCTCAATGCCGTTTTGATGCTGAAGGAAAAAATCCCTGGCATATTGCGACAGTGGTTTCAATATCACTGACAAACATTCTAGACCTACCAGCGGCTCGAACAATCCCACGCACTCAGTGTTCAACCCAAACTGGCGTTCCTCAAACGCAATATTGCAACGTCGCCCAATGTGCTCAAAAAATGAATACATACTTGGCTGTTCAGACACGGCATTTTTTATGTGCTTCTTTCGTTCTTAACACGGTTAATGGTGAGATTACCGAAAACCGTGGCCTCAGGCTTATGCAAGGCCCAACCCCTTGTTTTGGGCAGCCAAGATGCTGATAGGCTCCATTACTGACGTACTTCACAGCCTGTAGCAAAGTATTTAACTGACCGCCGTTCCTAGTGGAAATCATACTGATGGTCAACTGGTGAATTTGGCTCTTCTGGTAAGGGTTTGAGCCTACCAACTGACGGTAACTCTGAGACCAATGCAATAAACGGAACCGGCGAAATACAATGGTACGATGTGGGAAAATTTCATTTATTGCTCTCATCTGTTCTGCAGGACGATCGACAGTGAAGGTGCGAACAGCAGACATACAAGACAACATGTCAAGCTGGTGTTCCGAAACTATTCTAAAACTGGTAGTGGTGTCGTTCGGCATAAGTGCGTAAAAAACATTATACACACTCCAATGACGTCTGCCAACATGGCATACCATAGTATGAAGTCGCCATAATTTAACTGATGAGTAGCATTCCCTTGAATGACATCTCCATATCTTGGACACTCTTGGAAAACACCTTTCGGTAAAGACATGAGATACCTCAGCACTTTTTCTCGCAGTAGAAACCTATAACTTCCTTTATCTTTCAGTAAATCACGCAACTTCAATTTTGTTGAAATCATCCAGTTTGCTGTGCCTCGTACCTAGATTAGCCAAATCGTGCCGACGCAATCTAACCCCGTACTTCCTGTTCACACACATCCTCATTTCACGAGCACTCTTAAAATGGCTCATCATGTCACACACGCAGTTCAGCATCAACAGCCAAACGTCTATACCGAGGATGTAAATTTGGCTTACCAACCTGGAAGTCGTATGAGTGCGCCAGGTTTGCCTCATCGATTTGACATCCATCGGTGCGATAATGGGTGACGCAGGGGCTTGACAACTCTAGTCTGCAAAACTACAATTCATCATAACAGTTGAATTAATAAACATTACCGTTTGAAGGGTTTCGTTCGCCGTGTACGCTGTACGCATTTGTGCACCGCACTTCCATACGGGCAGTCTGGAGCAGGTCCATTCTTCTATGCTTCTCAGCACTTGCAGCTGCCTGCGAAGTGTTAATGAGGAAGCTTGTACAAGTTTATCGTTGAAATCTGCGCAAGTCTTCCACAAACCCTTCAAACTTTTGATACTTCACTTTGAATATCCTTCTAAAGGTGCTCTCATCGTTCATCGCCATGCTGATTCAGCGTACACAGGTTATTTACCGATAATGAACCACTTAAACACCTATGTTATGTCCGATCTTGTAATATATAGCGCTTTTATGTCTAAATTGGGAATATCCTGTGCACCATTTTACTAAAACTTCAGATCAAATTCATTCCAGTGGATTTTATCATGCACAAAAGAAAATTCACACCCGGAGGACATCCCAATACATCTTTGAAGTTTCTCGCCATTATGCGACATAATTAGCTTCGGAAAAATGACACAATACGTCGGCTTTGCTAAAGCAGGACGAAAAATTCCAAAATTTAGCAAAGAACTGAGCAGAACCCAGCGCACGACTACGTCGATTGCTCAAAAACCTCAAGAAATTTTGAAAAAATCTTGCGAATTGTTCAGCCGTGACAAAGTTCAGTGCGTCCGTTCGTTGCAGAAAGATTTCTCGCGCAATGGATATTCATGGGATCTAGAAATGAACGCAATTTCACACGTTAGGTGAGAAAATGTGGGTTGATTACAGTTACTGTGGCGATCTGTGTATGTAAAGTTTTTGGCAAAGAATTTATGCGACAGCATTTTTTTGCTATGGTTATTGAAATATATAGCCCTGCCAACTGGTTGTTGTGGCATTTTGCTATGTACCCGGGATTTATTCAGGCAAACGGAGTGTTGAGTGGATGATTTGTAAGGCCCCGTGGGGTATGCGTGTCCTGGGTAACGCTCACACGAAGTCATTATGCTGGATTATTCAGTAAGCGCCGATTTCACACTTCCTAGAATTCTGGGCAACGCATATTTATGAATGAACGCCTACCTATAGGATAATGTTGAGTTGATACCAGTTCAGTGGGCATGCACTAGGACAAACGCTAAATGATCGTATGAGTATCTGGTACAACAAACCGTTTAAAGCAGGCTGTTTTCGAAGGTAGTTAGACAGCGTGGTTCGTTATCTACGTTGTACGCAGTTGACGGATCACACTCAAAAAGGTCATCAGGGGATACAGATAGTTTGAAGATAAACATTGTGTCTGATATCGTGAGATAGACGTCCAAACTCTTTTTAAAACGATGAATGTTGTTACTGGCTCTGACCCCTTTTGAATGTTTACTTCAAATATAGTGATACTCTACGGTGAAGAAGTTTGCGCGTATATTTTTCCGAGATGTCAAGGTCAACAAGGTGGAACTGCTACTTCTTGCTGTATGTAGTCGATAGATCGTAAATCTCTTTGTAATCCGTGGGGCAAAAGTTTCCGAATTACCAAAGTTTTTATAAGTTCGCGACGTGGTTCACCTTGTGAAATCGTTCAATTCTGTTGGTGGAGATGTTTTTTGTTTTAAAATTTCAAAGGCGTAAGCAGAGAATGTGCGGTAGACCAACGGCATAGCGATCAAAGGAAGAGTAACGAGAAGTTGCATTTCACGTCATTTGGAAGAATAAGCGGTCGAATATTATAAAGACTGATATTTTAGACGTAATAGGAAATGTTTTTCTTGAAGTTCGAGAGCCATTAAGCAGCGAAACGTGGGTATAGTTTCGGCGATTGTACTGTCGTTGGATCCTGAGAAATAAGCTTTCTATAGACCTGCAAACATAAAATACACCAGTACAAATGTTGCAACGTAGGAATATGCGTAAAAACTGAGTGAATGAGCGGTATTTTTCCAGTTATATTCTGTGTTCCCAAAGATATGTCATGGCTATTCGCTGCTAACACGGTTGCAAACACTTTATGTGGGTGAGACGTACTCTGAAATGTGGACAAGATGACCTGCTGGACGAACGACACCGAGAAAACACTTCCCAAATGAAAGCTTACTAAAGTTCAATGCAATTATCTCAGCGTACAAGCGAAGGCAAGCAGTACCCCAGGCTTAAACACTCATAACTGCTTCATCCGTTTGTCCTATATAACGAGTGTAAGCAAACCGTAAGCTATGCCGAAACACTTATGACTGCTCCATCCATTTGTCCTAGCTTACGAATGAAGGCAAATCATACCGTGTGATGAAACACGCTTAAACACAGATGAAAGAGTGAAGTCACTTAGAACAAACACGTAGGGTAGTCGGTATGAATGATCTATTCGAAGTCTGTAAGAAGCAGTTCGCACTACCACCCCCTTTTTCAGCACAGAATATAGTCGTTTGTGTGCATGCGTTCTAAGTGTCCATCCGGATGACTGAGGCCGTGTATCCGATAGAGCCCCGTCGCCCTATCTACTAAATCTGATATTTGCGCGATAACTGTGTGCGTATATGTGGAGAAACTCACCTTCTTCGACTACACCAAGCTTCTCAAACATTGCCTTGAAAGCCGCAATATAGTCCATTTTCTGGAGAAAAAATATATCCCGTTAGTGACTTGATAAATAATTTCTGCCTAGTCGTACGTCTAGACAAAAATTATTTCGGCATCCATTTCTTAACAGGCAGGCAACCACAACGGCAGCCATACCGAATTTTGAGAATAGCACACGATAAGGTCATTTTCACCTGACGGCCAATTAAAACAAATATATATGATTTCTTGGCACGGATCTCATTGATTTCTATTTCTGCGTCATGTACCATGGTAACAGGGCAAGATATGCTACAAAATACTTTTTCTCCACAATAAATGAGTAAATCACGGTCCACGACTAGCGATCAAGTTATTTCCTAGACTAAATGGAGGGCTGTGTTGTAAGTGGATGATAGACACTGTGTTAATGGTGTCCGAGTGAATGATTCTATACAGATCCATCTTTATTCCACGCAACCAGAGTGGATCAATACCAGGGTTTGACAGCGTCGTTTATGGGTAAACGGAGAAGAATATCCTACTTGGCTTTCGGTATATGATCGCTGGAGGTTTTCTCACGCAAGTCCATATTATATAGAAATTAAAAAGGGTCTCAACCAGTGTTTAATGGCACCGACACACTGATATATCTGGGGCGGTTGGGGATTCGACAGTCAAGCTTGCGAGCCGGTCTGAAGTGTGTATGACGCCATTGGCGCGCGCTGGCCGACATATATGCGAACAAACAAACGCGGTCGCAATCAGCAAGCAGACGGAAACAGTGATCCCAACGAATCTAAGCACAACATGAACTAGGATTTTAAAAAGAGTTTTATAAATCATGCGGCAGGCAGACCAGAGTTATCTCCAGGTCGTTACAAACGAATATTTCAAGAGTGACTCAAGCCGGTAATGTCAAAAAGGAGCTCATCCCAATGTCTCACGGTTGTTTCCATTCAAAGGCAAACAGTCCAACCGCCAAAGCCCCGTGAGACATTAACTGCAGGGGAACTCCGACATCAAACTAGTACATGACTGTCGGTAACCCAACTGAAAATCCTCTGTGTAACATTATCAGCTCAGTAACGTTAAAAAATTAGTCAGAATGAGCGCTTCGTTTCCCCAATTTCTACGGTTTCTCAAACGCAATACAATCAACTGTGCTCACTGAGCTACAGCCGGAAGCTAAATGCCGACGTCACTCTGATATCAGATCAGGTCCGTAAAGTGGTAGTGTTTGCGTTAGTAAACAAACTGTTTTATCGTTAATTCCGTAAAATGCATCTACCTGTGGAGTGGGTAACTGATTCGCAAAACTTTGATCGGCCATTCGGAGACCACCAGGTGCGTGCGCTTTGAGCATGTTTCTAAAAAACATTTTGTGATATGGATTGCGTCCAGCAGTGTCCCCAAAATATTAGATCCTGTTCAGCCACATTTCACCAGAAAACAACTGACCCAACTTTTAGTATTTCTGGTATTGATAGCGCTGGGAGAAAGAAATCCTGTCTGTTTGGCGTTATTAACCTATCAGTTAGTACCACTAGCATGTTTGCCAGTGAGACAACAGAGAAACTAAACGTTTACTACTAACCAGCAACCCATGTATAGACGGCCTTCTGATTCTTCAAGGGAGAAAGAGAGCAACTAATTCAAAGTATTCCACGTCTGCCAATCAAAAATCAAAAAGTGCACCTGGTTTTGAGGAGAACGAAGAAAAATCTCCAAGTAAGTCACTGTTTAAGAGGGTGGGCAGATAAGCCCTTCCCGACACACCACCCAATCAGACGTTCATTTGTACATTTTAAGCGCAAGGTGAGCGTTTTCCAAGCAGTAATGTGAGCTTTCGCCTTCCGTCACTGTCGACAGAGGGACAGTTACGAGGTCAAAGAGTTCTTTGTGAGATAACTGCACTTCATCCCACTCTCTATTTCTCGATCTCTTGGCAGTGTGATAAGAATTTTTAAACTGTCGGAACTAAAAGAAGCTACATGTTATCAAGCAATCGTGCTCTTATAACCTGTTGTGGAAGTGGAATTTTGGGCGAAGGTCGATAGAAGCATGACTGATCAACTTCGGCTCCCACTGAGGGCGAAAATTGCAGAAGAGTGATTCATGTCATCCACTGCTATTCATCTGTGCCTTTCCCGTATTGCTCGCTAGCAATAATTTTTTTCACTATGGAGCTCTTTGTGACTGCTCGCGCTTAATAATGCGAAGCGAGCCCAGAGTTGGTGGCGTTTTGAATACTGGCACCCAAGGATATCTGACAAACGCTCCCGCAGTTGCATACCAGAGGAAATATGTTGTGCCTTGATGATCTGAGAATAAGAGGGTGCAGATTTACAAGTCGCTTCTGAGTGATCAGGGTACCTTTGGGTATTCGACGAGTCCCAAGTTGCTGCAAAAACGGGTGAGGATTCACCCAGATTTATCCACTGAAGATCAGTTAGCCAGTTTGGCCAGTTTTCAAGCTGTCCATAAACCAAATGAGAGTCCTTTTCACTAGCAGCCGTAATCAATTAACCCTATTGTCCAGCCTCCCGACCATCCTTGTCGGTATTATCACCTGTGCCATGCATACTGACCGAACCAAAGTTACTTCGCTTCTAAAAATTCGGGAACAATGTCTCCACCCTTTTGTTATCACTACCTGCTTGCCGTTGCCGTAGTTCATTAACTTGTTAGTTTGAAGATGGCGTCCAGAGAAAGCAAAGTTTTAGAGGCAACTGCTGGTGAATAAAAGGTACGTTTACTTTCCACTTTCTTACACATGAGGAGTGATTTACTGGCTTTCGCCGACCTACTTCTCAAGTGAAACACCTCACCCTCCTGGTGCAGTTTTCGGGATTCCGCTTAAAGGGTCTTCGACGTTGGATCAGCAAAGACCGCACCGGTTTTGTTCAGCTTGAACTTGGAATTAAAATGCGTACCTAATCATTGTACTTCATCTCACTTTCCACGAAACTTGTGGTATTGGATGTGAGGACGACGCAGTCCTCGAATGAAGGGGTTAATTAATGCAGTCCTGCTTGACGAGCGGTGTGCTGATAGGACCGATGACTTCTTTTGACTACTAACATCCGTGTGCTCCCGTGATCTATTCTCAAGATGCATCAACTTATCACATAACGGCGCTTGCGACAAAATAGGTAATTTTGCTAACATGTTTTATTCTGTAACCATCGCATGCTAGTAAGTGATTGCGCTATATCGAAACTTTCCCGACTCTTCTCCACAGTTCTTGTGAAGGCAATCGGGACTTTCGCATACGTTCAGCCAAGCGCGTACAACTAAAACACTTGACTAACGGGTAGTGGATTACGTTATTCCATACTCTGAGTCACGATTAGAAGAAATGGATAAGTAACAAATTGCAAATTTCGTTAAGGGGCACGAGACTATCATACGTTAGAGCAGCCACCCGCAGTCGAGTGCATGAAAAAAGTTGGTGACCAGGCACCATGCGTTTATTTAATCGATTTTAAAAAATGTCCCCCTGGCGATTGAATGGAGCTCAACGAGACATGATTCCGATAAACATCCATCTCGAAGTATCAAGACCGGCACGTGTTTCAAAAAGAAGTCAGTTTTTATTGCTTGCTAACCTACATCCTGCTTTTGCCATTTAATCGTTTAAAGTAGCATGCTCATTGTTACTCCTTGAACATAGTTAATTGCTTTGAAATATTCCCAACAGAATTTGGCAATAAAAGAGCAATGTCATGATAGAACGCCCACTGAGTCAATTGATCTCCAACCATTGCCGGTTGTCATGCGACCGCCTTTGGGCAAAACACATGATCACGGCACAGCAAGGGATAAAATCTGCGGACTGTTTGGTTAACACATGCTCAATTCTTACCATTGCTGAGGAGACCAAAGCCACTTCTGAAACAATAATATCAACAGAAAATCATAACGTAAGGTTTTGGAGGAACAACACCGGGTCATGTTCAGTTCCCATCATCGATGTATTCGCAGATCGAAATAAAAAATAAACTATGGGGCTGGAGTAGCGGAACCACACACTAAGTGTGAGGAGCTCATCGAAATTTTGCACCAGTTAGATCCGATAGTTAGCATTCTAAATAACTTAAGTAACGATTGCCATCAGAACGCCTATAATCTTAAAGACCTCGTAGCCGCTGGGACGTTTATCCGTACAGTAGTAACGCAATTGCACGGGCGGTTACGCTGTGCAAGCAAATTGGTGGTGTTCAGCGTACCTGATAGAATACCTTGTTTGTTCAGGAAAGGAGCTAGTAAGATGGATGAACGGTAACGCTCTTATCCAAGATTTCGCGGAAGAGAACAGCAAAAGACGCTGTTCATTGTTGCTACAGTTCACAAGTTAACTTATATTGGAAGTATCCGTCAGAAGACGAGGGCAAATCAGGCCTAGCACAAATTTCAAGTCTGTAAATATGTGTTGTGACAAGAGCCTACTCAGAATGGGAAATTTTACGAGACAATATTCCCCGAGAAAACGAGAACTTGTGGAGCACAACCAGTAACCCTACCGATTTGACTATCGATCTCGACTGCTCCACAACCTCTCCAAATCAGCAAATTGCAAATGGCAACGCCGTTGAGTTGTCAGTCCACAGAGATACTGGGAAGCAACCCTGTAGTGGACAAGTGAGTATGAGGTGGACACTCGTCCACTAACAACTTGAAACGTCCTTCTTGAAGAGCATTCTAAATGTAGTCCCATCAGGCATCGAACTAAAAGAACGCGTTAGTGGTAGAAAACAAACCGTAACCTTCGAGTAACGTTGGGAAATATGCTGAGTGGTCAGTTCCATCTTTATTGGACCAACGACAGCAACCAACAAAAGAAAGAAAAGAAATGCTAGGTGGAATACAGCCCACCAACCAGCACTCAAAACGCACCAGACGAGAAGTTCGTAAAAACTCTGAGTGCGTTAAACAACTCTGGAAAAGGTTTAGGCCAAACGACGTTGAAGAATGAAAGAATGGATAAGTCGTTAGGTGTGAAACGAGCATTCACTGTATGCAAATAGTCGCGCGGCTGAAGAAAGTGGAACTGAGTTCACACCAGACCTCCTACGGCAGACGTACACAGAATCACGCATACAAAACGGACAAGCAATAAGACAAGTTTGCAGCCGGGATCCTTAGAGGAACAACACGGTCGGTGGTCATTGCAAACCATGTCTAGCTCTCTTGACGCCAGGCGCTGTCAAGTTTCCGCAGCAAAACCCACGATCAATAATAAAAATACATCCCCTATGCCCCCGCGATCCTTTCTGTCAACCGAGGTGTTGACTGGAAAGGATCTTGAACCTAGAGCACTCAGATTTACTCAGGACGCTGGAAACAGTAGCTCAAATCCCCCTGATAATGACGCGGTTGCGCAGACAGCCATCTACTTTCTTCTGTGGTCATTTCCTTTCACTACATGCAGTAAGTAGTATTATCAACAGTGGGCCCACAACACTTGAAGGAGGCTCTAAACCAACAGTACTACCTGTATGGTGTTCAACACAGAATAATATTTCGTTTGTGCAACATAACTATGGATCACAATCACTTCACAAACGTCACGACTCTGGTTTGAAGAACGAAAGTCTAGGAAACAAAGTTCCGCAGATGAAACTGTAGAGTCTGCCCCACAATGTTTTCAAGCCAATCTAAAACAATGCTAGGGTTCACGGCATCCATACATTACCCAATAGCTTGTCAGTAACCCATCCTCTTAACCAAGATAACGGTGGTACTAAGGCCCGAATTTCCAATATTAATGCACCGGAAAGCACGACACAACATGGTCGTTTTAATAATTCAAATATCCTATAACTTAGTCCTTTTTAGTGCACCCCTCGGCATTTTATCCACCACCGCCCGCTGCACCTCGCCATGTTGCACTCTCATCCCACCATTATGAAACCCTTCCGATTATTACTCACGAACGCAAGATCATTGGTCGGTGAAATGCACATTTTCAAATCCACTGTTTTTTATCCAATGTCCATAGCATTCTCAAGACTGGGACACAGTACTCACCTGACGCTCAAGATAATCACGTGAGCTTCTTAGGATGAGGTGGTGGATACATTATTTATCCGAAGGCATAATTTACCGCAGTAACACGTGATGAGTCTACTCTGCACAAAAGCGAACACTAGTCCTGGTTAATGGTCTCTGTCGGTCCTCACTATCTACTTGTACGATGCATCTACAGACCGTCTAATGCTGCTAGCAGTGAGTTAACTGACTTTGTGGGATGATGAATAATGTGTCTAACATGCCTTGCGAACACTAACTAATAGGTGGTGACTTTAACACGCCTGGTATCTCCTGGACCTCATTCTCTGCCCCGGTGAAACGCATAGAAATTATTTCTTGTATTCAACTGAATTGTTGGAGCCAACATGTCCTAACACCCACAAGACAGAGAAATATTAAACCTCTTGTTTACCGTAGACCTATAGTCTTTAAAGATATCTGTTTTATAACAGCATCCAGAAGACAGACACATTGTCGTCGATTGTCTGTTCGGTTTCAAAATGGCTACCCAGCCGACAGCTATAGTTTACCGTTCAATCAAATTCACTGATTGAAATGCCTTCTTCCTACAGTGGTCCTTGAAATGGAATACCTTCCTCCTCACATCAGACCCAGGTATAGCAGCCGGGAAATTTATCAAACATCTGATACTTTGCATCGACGTTCTGGCCCCTATAAAGTCAAAACACCTCGACTCGTATGTACAAGCTAAAAACCCTACTACCAAAGAGACTGACCGGCTTGAAAAGCTTGAATTGAAGTACACAGAAGCAGCAGATATCTCCCTGGTGATGCAACTGGGCAAAGTGTTTGCACATGTAAGATGTCAGACGCAACTCCGTCGTATGAAGAAGATAAGCCCACGCTTTGTGACGGGCAGAGATGCGTGAAACTAGGACAACCGGTGAGACGCAGAAATTCCATGAGGGACTCTACCACAAAAGTTATCACTGACAAGGACAAAACGGTTGCTGGTTACCTTATCGCAATATGTTGGAATTTCAGACTATATTTTGCTGCTTTGTTTAGCGTAGGAAAAATCTTATCGCCTTTCAATACTCCGTCGAAGGCAGATAAAGTTCTGAGTGATATTCTGCTTGATGTCGAAAGTATTCGCTTACCGTTGGCTACCACTAAACTCTCAATCCACTTTGGGCCTAATTGTATCCATTCGGTGGCTATCAAGCAAAGGAGTGAGGGTACACCTCTTTTTGCTCAATTTTTCCAACCTACCACTTTTACTCAGCCACTTCCATCCTCGTTGAAAACGCCAGCCATTATGCTTTGCTCAAAAATTAGCACACAGCAGGACGTTGGTATCTATCGCCCAATCAGCCACATATCAATCTGCCCCGGAATGTTCTGGAGGGTTAAAAATATGCAAAATTTTCAGTTCTTAAGGTCACACAATCTTGTGAACTCTCAAAACGTGGCCTCCTTGTCAGGCATTCTTTCATGACGTGCCAGGTGGAAGTCTCGAACCATATATGGTTGTCTGTCAAAAGAGAAAATGCGGTAGTTTACACTTATAAGAGTAACCCGGCGAGGAAATCCCAGGATGAGTTGTCTGCAGCACTGCACAGTCAGGTAACTGAGCAAATATAGTAACCCGTTTTGGATTTCAAAATGTTCCGGAAGTTACCTGAACAGAAAAGTCAACACCGACCTCCCGATAGGCTGCCTATTTTGTGGAAGTCAGTCGACCGTATCACCCCGACCAACACACCGGAATCGCATAGGACAGCAGAGTCTCTTGTAAGAGTCGTTGGGAAGTTCTTTAAGATGGTGGCTAAAGCTGTCACTTGCACGTCCATCAGTTCACTTCTCAGTTAATGTGAGCGTTGATACAAGGTCGACGAAGATGGTTGACACTATTCGTCGCGGTGCACTTGTTCGACTTCATGGAGAGTGGCGAAGAGTTTGCTCGCCTGTTCGAAAGATCTGGAATGAAAAATCCGAGTGGGTTTTCGCGAGTAAACATCTGCCGTCCCATAAAACTTCACCCTCGATAAAAAAACATGGTGGGTGCCTTTCTGACGCAAGTAATAGCATGGTGCAACTATAGTTTCTATGACATAACTTACATTTGTTTATGGCAACCAGCTTGAAGCCTGACCCATGCACCCGAATAGAACACGAGAAACTCCATTCGCAGGAATTAGTGTTCAAGGAAATACTTGGTTTTCCTGCCGGGTAGGTCTAAGTTGAGTCAACATTGGATATTCAACATTGCAAACCAGACAACCCTGGACCATACCTGTTATCACAACCAATTTCATGAAACAAGCAACCTGAGTGTTGCGGAAGGAGTTCCGGAGGGGCTAAATTTGCGGGATTTTGCTTGTGTGATCACGCTGCGAAATATGTCAACAGCTGAACTGCGTCATTTATATTCAGACGCTCTGAAGGATGCCAGAACTTTGCTGGGCTCTCCAGCGCATCAGAGAGCAAACAAATAGAAGGGGCAGACAGTTTCATTCTGGTTTATATGAGGTCCTAGATAGGGTGCTCCGCATCCCTGAGTAATGTACCGGTGTTCATTTGCAACCTGGAGCCCGCAGAATTAATAAATGTTTAAAAGTCACGACGATTGACAAACCCGGAATTGCCCTGTTTCTAGTGAGGTATTCAGCAGTCAGCTGAAGTCTGCATTTGTGGGCGAATATTTTCAGCATCCTGTCAAAAGAATGACAGACTTAAAACAACGTGGATATAACAATTTCGTTAGTGGCCAACGCTATGTAGCTTACTTTGACTGCTTAGGCGTTTATGTGCCAGGAAGAGAACTTATCAGCACACAATGTGCTCCTCGTGTGAGAAGTGCTGTGTGCGTGGGGTTCACACAGACGGACTTGTAACTTCTCCCGATGTCGATTGCACACCTGTATCTGACTACAGCTTTTTTCTCACCTTCAACCAGAGCATCACACGGGCCTGTCACCAACTGTGGTCCCACTGTTTGCTGCGGTCCGCCGTTTTCAATTAGGCCGCCTGCGTTTGGTGTCCCTTGGTGTTATGGAGACATTAGTTAGTCGAACGCATTCAGAAAATATTTCATCCGTATCGCTTATCGCTCAGTCAGCTGGCAGATCGATGGTAATATGTGTGCACCGGCACAAGTTTCAGAGAAACTATTGCAACTAAGGCTATACAGACGAGTAAAACACAGGAACTTCATAAGTTTTTCTCCTTTCTGGCAAAGAGGATTCTTTGGACACATCGGATAAAAGAGCGTGCGGGAATCTTCTCGAAGTATCAATGCTCACTCGTGCTCCCAGCAACAGACGGTTAGCAGTGAATTTTGTTACATTTGTTAGGCAGATGGTCTCCAAAACAGTCAAATACTTCGTCAGCTTTGTACAACGGAGGGGAGTCATTGCTAGAACTTCATGGTTGAACATATTTATGCGAAGGAGTTTGCATTTGTAAATTTTTGACGGCTTTCCCTTACTTTGTTCGAAATCACGTGTCGCTCTGGAAGCAGCTGAGGCCGTGTCGGAAATCACCACCATTGCTCCTTGAAAGTTATGGAAGTTCTTCTTTCGTGCACCGCTTCCGCGAAACATACGCCGTCTTCTTGAAGTGCGTTTCCATCTATTCTGTAAGCAGGAGCTAACGGCTAGGTCAGAGGATCTACAAGCCTTTCGCTCTGTACAAAACGGTGAAGGCGGCAGATCCGGCAACGCACCCAACAGGTGCAGTCAAAGACCCACAGGTCACTTGCGAGATTAAGAATTTTCTTTTCATATATATATATATCGCCAGAGAAAAACCAAGTTTTCAGCGCTCTCTCTGCGGCTTTCTGACGGGGATACCCCCTCCAACTCCCAAGTGGTCGCCGAGGTGTTCAGAGAATACTTCTCAGCAGTGTACAATGTGGATCCACCAACCTCGCATCCAATTCTCTCGCGGAAACACTCCCAATACCTACACACGACAGCTGACTTCTTTGTGCTCGACGTTCAGGGCCTCTTGTTGAAGGTCAACCCTTATAGTGCCATGGGACTAGACGCGAGTTATTGGCCGATCAGCCCTACCAGCATCCCATGCAATGTAATGGAGCGACTGTTGAAACGCACCAACTTCAAGCTTTTCTTCACACATAACCTTTTCTCTTCGACTCAGCACTGCTTTCATTCTTAATAATCATGCATAACCAATATGTTAATTTTCATGGATGGCCCAACGAGGGCCAAAGATAATGGTCATATCCCGAACGCTATCTCCTTCGACTTTGCCGAAGCCTTTGACCGCGTCCCACATGGTCCTCCTTTACATAAACCTGGAGCTCAGGAAATTTAAGGTGGGGTTCGCTGCTGGTTTACTTCCTTTCTTGTTGACAGGACTTTCAGAGTAAAAACCGGTCGGGGCCCTCCATCTCCCTCCCTGGTCTCTGTGGGAGCTCCTCAAGGATCGGTATTTGGTCCACTATTGTTTCTTATATACATCAATGACCTCGCCCAGCTCACCCCTAGCAACACCCTCCCTTAGGCTGATAACTTAAAAATCTGGAATGCATGTGACCCTAGTGCACTGCAGATTGGCCTTGGCCGAATTAAGTGCTGGTCAGCTGGCTAGAGTCTCCAAAAAAGTGACAAGTGTGTACACATGTCTTTCGGGGGAGACCCCGGGAACCTATTCGTGATACATGGTGCACAAAGTATAACGGATATTGCGAAAGATGACCTCAAAAAGACCTATGGATTTGGCTAGCATATGGTTTATCCCCCTCTTTTCACCACCAGTTGGCCGCCAAAAGGGGCCTTTTGACCCTTGAGATGATGAAAAGAGCCTTCCCCCTCACAGACCGGAACATCTTTCACATGCTTCACGAAGTCTACATAAGACAACTGCTCAAGTATGTTAATCAAGTCGTTTACACTGGTCTGAAGAAGAACATACTCGCCGTTGTACGTGTCCGGTGAGTAGCACCAAAGTGCCCGCTGGCTAACATCTCTCTTAAGAGTCTGGCCTCGAAATTCACGATCTTCGTTCACTTGAGTTCCGAAGACTACGAAGTGACTTAATTCTTACACACTTTCTCTTCAGCTCAGGACTCGTGCAACAATTCTTCACCCTAGTAAGTGATGACAGCCGAGGAGGTTAAGACAAAAAGCCCTATAAGCTTTGACCCCAGACCTTCCTCATACAACAGTTCTTCTCTAATAGAGTTTTCAACCAATGGAACGACCTTTAACTAGAGTTATTAAGCTGCTATTCTACGGTTCGTCTGAAAGTGCTATTGGATTCCCACCTACTCAATAAACTGTTAGAGTAGTAAGTTACTCTTTTGTGCTAGGTTATTATGTTACTCTGTGCTTGGTACTCTCCATAAACCTCAAGAACGGTGCTACACCCTGTTTTCAATGACTGCCTTTTAGGTTAACAGGAAACCGCTGGACATTGAAACTAACAAAAGACTGGATCCGGGTAGTTTGAGCACCCAGCCTCGAACCCGTGTACGAGTCGCTGGAATCGCTTGCAACTATTCTACAGGAATGCTAATGGGCGCGGCTGTCACTTCTTGAGAGGAGAGCATGGATAGGGCGACCGTGTTTTCCTGCTTCGTTTCTGGGCACTATAGTTGATAGTGGAACATTTGGTGGTGACAAATCATCCAACACTTGCATAACGACGAATGGTTAATCGACCACCTCCTAATCCATCGGCAGTGGACGATCACTACTGGGGCCCTGCGCACAAACGGACGACTTCCTTAGACGGAACATTATCCGACGCTACAATTCACAGTTGATAACTGCTTGGAAAACAACTGCCGATATTTATTTAATCAAAATCGGTAAATCATGTCTTCTTTTGTTCCATTCTGAGCGCACCAAAGTATTAACAACCCGCTCATTTTTTAACTTCCTACTTTTGCATTGATAGTGACTCTCAGCTTCGGGTAAATAGTGTAACCAAACTTGGGCAGGTACCAGTGGCTGCCGCTCACAAAACATGGTTAGACTCCTCTGACAGTTTACATTAGCCAAGAGTGAAATCAAACCAGATAAGCCGTCTTTAACCGAGAGGTTTTGTCTATGCCGCCACATCGAATGTATACACGGTGGAAATTCTTGAAACCACAGTCAAAATTTGTCTTCACCGAGATATATTTCGCAGATGGTTCCCTGACAACAACGTGGTTCCAGAATAACCTGCATGAACTTCCAGTTACATTGTTCATGTATCACGACTCAAGTGAGAATGATGAGATGCGCAAAAATTGGGCGGTTAGCCCTGTCCCTTCGGCAGCTGGTTAGGCTAGACTTTACCACCAGGGAAAAGATTCTTATTTTGGTTGCCGCGAAACAACAAGTGCTTTAGGAGGAGACTGTCTACACTTACTTAATTGAGATAGAGAGAATCCTAGATGACAGAACTCCGGTTCCAGTCTAAGATGATCCGGACGATCCCATGGCTTCAAGATCAATCAGTTAACTCTAAAAACCCAGTTTACGGTGCACTCAACTCTTACTGTCAGAAAGTTACGCAGAAATGGAGAAGCAGGGTCAAACCCAGCTATTGTGTTTTGGAAAAGCTGAATCAGAGAGTACCCATCCTCCAAACAGGCGTATCCTAAGTGAACAAATATTCGTCGAGACGCGAAGGTTGAGAACCTTGTACTACTAAGTGGAGGCCTTTGACCAGTAGGCGTATGATCTAAGACCGTATTAAGTAGAGTGTAGAAGGGTGCTGGCAGTCACGTCCGCCAGATGTACAAGAGAAAAAACAGCAGTGTGATCGGCAGAGGAGTAAGGTCCATGTATCTATAGAAAGAGGCGAAAGATAATGGCGTCGCCAGCGAGCAACCCCAAAGTGAAAGACAATCAGTTCGTGGTGC
The DNA here is from genome assembly GCA_008508345.1 of Paragonimus westermani. Classification (NCBI taxonomy): domain Eukaryota; kingdom Metazoa; phylum Platyhelminthes; class Trematoda; order Plagiorchiida; family Troglotrematidae; genus Paragonimus; species Paragonimus westermani. The sequence continues at coordinate 23,570 of QNGE01004985.1, read as the reverse complement.
ACATACAAATCGCAGCTACATGGGTTTTGAGAAATCAATCTGGTTACAGAGCTGGTTTTGGTGCGGTTTCTTCCGTCGAGTGTTTGATGAGTGTACGGGTTTTATAAAATGCCCGTGACCACGTTCTCCGTCTTCGGTTACTCCCCTCTCGTTGATTCTTCTTTCTCTTACATTGGAATTTTTCGTGATAGTAAGTACGAGCCTTTCTTGCATGGACTGACACGACTATTTGGGTTACGCGCATGACAAATCATTTCTCCCTCGAGCGTTAATCTCGGTGTTCGACTGAATCTTATTGTCGTTCATTCGTGGAAACTTGTTTTGGCGTAGTTTTACTCCCTTGATTTCCAGTACTGTACTTTTGTTTATACGTTCCCTCGTTTTATTTGCACTTAAGCGCTCCGCCGTTACGTCAGTGATGCGCCTGATCAAATTCACGTGAACGTTAGTATTGGAACTTGTACATTTCATAAATTAAATGTGGAGATTCGTTGTTACCTCCCGCTATTTAGTTTGCCATGGTCTTCATGTAAACTAGCACCTTAGTAATAGGAAATTCGCCACTGCAACGTCTTCTCTGTTGCATTCGAGTCGACTGCTCGGTAAGCTCGGAGTTTATAGACACCCGTTACTGACGGACGTGACTCTCATAAATCCAGCGTAGCGGTGCATGTTGCTCGAAGAACCACAGGGAGTCCAGTTTTAACAGTGTTCGGTAAATCCTTTTTCGTAGAGATCTCCAATATGTGCCAGCTGGTTGAATGTTGTCGGTTTGTACTTGCAATTACCGAGCATGGAGGTGTTCTGCAGGTCGCTAACCTCCTGATGCTTTCCCGAGAACAACCACATCGTTGGGCGTGCCCGCTATGCTTTCGTCCGCGGAGGACAGTTCCGTTCTCTATCTCAGAAAATTGACCGCTAATCCCCAGGTGACCCGCGATATTGTCGACATCAAACCATCTCTAAATCTTCATCCTCTTCCTTCATCATTTCATTCTTCGTTTATGCCTTTCTTTCTGAGGATTTCCTTAATAGTCATAAGGACACTCCTAATAATGGTGAAGCGTTTGCTGTTTCACGTGACTTTGGTATACTTGGGGTCTCTGAAGCTGAACAGGGACCATACCAGGAGATACCGGTAAGGACGGTGACAGCTCCACCGGAGTAGACGGAGACTGAGCGTTGCTCGAAGAATCACAGGTCGTTCGGTGTTAACACAACTCTCAGGGACTTTGCGAAATACTGGGAACTAGGGCTTCGAATAGCCGCGGACACTGCAGTCGAATTAAAACCTCTCACACGAGTACTAATGGGAAGACGCCGTATTGATTACAGTGAACACTTCGTATTCCTGAGACAATAAGTTACATTCATGGGTTGAGGCAGTATTAAAGAAATCGTCGCCCTACGTTTTCTGATGGTGTTGACACATGCAAAGTCACAAACTGTAAGCTGATTTATGCAATGAAGAGCGAAGAACTTAAAGAGTAACGGAGGGCGCAACACTGAGGCAGTCAATCGAAACCTGAAGTGGTGTCTTTAGCACGACGTCTGGAGTGGTTTCTTGTTGAATTTTTACAGCACAGCAGTTACAGTGAGCGGTAAATCCAGTAGATTTTCCCGACGACTAAATTTTGTCGCCCTTACATGAAATTCCTTTCCTTCATGTCGGATTTATATTTAGAAATACCAAAAATTCAGGCGGCAAAGTGGTACCTTATCTCAAGTATATTAATCAAATGAGATTTGAGACTAAAATATAGTTCATTAATCGTGCTTAGCGGGATTTTCGTTGGCCGTCTCATGAGCAACTAGGAAACATCAAGCTAGGGCGCTCATGAGAAAATAATACGACGGTCGTGGCGGCTGGATACAGTCTCACGTTGCCCTATTACTGTTTCCCTGCTTGTACCAAACCTTCGTATTAAACCGTTAGATAATTTTATTTTGTGAAGCATTTATTTCGTTTTACACGTCAGAGGTCTAGTGCGAGCCCATCTGGAATGTCGGCAGTAATTCTGTTTTAGAAAAGGACATCAGGCGGCCGTACGTGACGCCAATATGTAACCGCTTTCAAGTGACATGCTCTAATCAACTAACAAGAATGTTGATTCGCTGTTGCAGTCTTCGGTGACGTTTTTACTTATCTGTCACATTGCAGTGACCATTTCATATTTTCCTCGCCGGTCACGTTTAACTGCGCTTGGTTCATCATATCCCATACATAAGTATTAAATATGAAATGGCCCAAAATAGTCCGCGGACCCGAATTCCCTTACTAGTTGAACGATTCATGGGATTTTAGATTTCTGGCAGTTTGGAAGGCGTTAATAAAAATGATAAGGTATATTTCAACGTACCTGCGGGAAGTCATATTCGGGGGAGCGAGATCAATGCACCCAACTGACGGTGATACGTAAAAGTAAAAACGGCGTGATACGACAAAAGTGAAACTTCATCAGCAGAGCAGCAATTCGCGTAACTTAGACGTACATGCTACGAGAAAGGTGGTTCACATGTCCTGCCGAATTATGTGAAAATGAAATTTTTTACGTCAACTTGCGTTTCACTGCGACAACTTTGAAATGATGGTCTAGGTCACATCAAGAAAAGTGCTCAGGAGGTGACGAAAATAAGACGTCGAGTGACCTTACCACTGCCTGATGTAATCGGAATTGGAAATTTTAAAAGAAGGACAGGATAGGATAAGGGAAGGCAGGGAATCTCTGTCCTGCATAGAAACGGACGGGCAACTGCGAAGTATCTCGTCATCGGTTTGAAATGACGGATCACTGCACATCTTGCGGGCCACTCGATCATTACAGTGTTTCGAGTGTCTAGACTCGGATTTTTCTAAGTATATTTAATAGTTATGGAGTAACGAATTAAATGGAGCATCAAGCGATAAAATGACATATGATGAATGCTGTAGCACGTGGTCTTTGAGCAGAAACTTTCATGCGGCGTTAACATTTCTGTGTTACACAGTAAAATATCTCATTAGAAAACAGTTATTAGACAACACAACACGAGGTTGAATCACAGGATTTCCCCATTATGAGCTTACTACCGAAAGTTAGTATTGCAGTCGACGCACAAAAAATTCATTCGTTCAGAACTCGGAAGTTTTATGGTGGTTTTCTAGAAGGGTCTGATGTAGAAGCAAAATACGAACGCGAATTCGAGATCGTGGTACGATACTGTGGAATAAACAAACAAAATACTTTCGTCCGAAAATGAACACCATTATGTTGCAAAAGCTATGAGGATGAGCACGTAATAGCGGATGGGTCATTGTGAACGGATGAACGCATATATTTACTATAAACCTGATTCCTCTTTCGCATGTCTGTTTACGAATGTGACCATACAAAATCAATGCTGCTGGTGCTGTCAATATGGTTCGAATTTCTGACAAGTGTGTCCTGTAGGGCAGTCGAAAGATTGGATCAATTCAGGGAACATCTAACGCACTATCACGCAGTACTGACCTTTTCCACTCAGATGTTAATAAGCTCGTGTCCAAGATTATCATCCTAAGGCAAACGGAATGTGTGAATTTACACAACGTTTGATAAAACCGAGGGGTTTCCGGGACCAAAATAAATTGATGTACATTTTCACTGGCTTTACCTGCTTACGGTTAATTGATACAAATTAGGAAACTTCACTGAAAAGTTGAAGCGCAGCTACTTTTCATCTTTGAAACCCATAAACGGAACTCAGTTTCCGAGGCGGTACTTTGAACTGTGTTGAGGTCAGAAGGAAATAACGGTGAAACAATTAACAAAATCTTGAGCTGTTGCAGACAAAATGGTCGGCTTTCAACTTCTATCACTATCCATTGTAGCTCGGGGAAGGTAAATAACCAAGCCGGCTTCTCGAGAATGCACGTTTTAGTTCTTTCAGGGCTTGCCCAACAATCTTGCATCAGTGGTTGTAATAGAGCGCACAGTATTTGGAATGAGATCGTGTGCATAACTCATAAAGATGTCAGCAAGCATCGATAGGAAAGCACTTATGTTTGATGTAACCTGTCCTCCTTCGTTTTGGCGAAGTTTCAACGAAGTACAGTCTAGTTGCTCTTCCATTTGTCTGCCAACCTTCAAAGTTTCCCGCCCTGTTTTTCCTCCAACCAATCCACTTCTACAGTTTTCGTGTCAATTATATTAAACGGTGACAGAATCTTCCAAAGTTCGATCTTTGTCGTTCATAAACAGTCTCGGACGACTGGATATCAGTTCAGGTATAGCCTTGTGAATGACTAATTGATGCAAAGTCATGCCTGTTGTTTTGTTTTCCCCCTAGTGCTATCTTCTCACAGAATTTTTATGCTCGTTTTACTTTGTTATTTCCACTTGTATGTACCACTTGAAGTTGCGTATGATGGTGAAACCTAATCAAACATGTTCCTCAGAGAAGCGTTGAGGAGCTTAATACCAGTATTATCGTTTTTATTAATGCTGGTATATCATGTAACCTTCGCAGTCTATTCGATTTCAAATTGAAGGACAGAGTTGCTGTCACACCTGGGATTGTAGAGTTGAGTTGTCTGACATGAGTTCTGGCAACGTAGCCTGCTCAGATTTCGTTCCACTAGCCGTTACAAGACAAGTTGCCCATGTAACGGAAACTTGATTAACCAATTAATTTGATGAATTCTTTGAGTAGACCACCCTACCTGCCGACTACAGGGAGGTGTCTGACCCATTAACTTACAAAGATGGCAGCAAAAGAGAAGCCACTAAATGGTTGTGTGTCTTAACTCGAACTTCTCGAGAATATCAGAGACGGAGAAGAACGTGCATCAGATCAATAAGTTTCTGTTGTGAAAATCTGGGCAACACGGTAAATTGAAACTATCTGTCCCACACTCAAAAGGAGGGAAAAGAAAAAATTCTATTCAAATTGAACTACGTTCACACATGCATTCGAGTATTATACCCCATGTATCCCTTATGAGTGAGGAATAGGAGGAGTTTCACTGCGGCACGCTGATAGGACGCACGAATCTCACACATGTCACCGAGGAAACAACATTGTCATTCACCATTTTCATGTACACAATTGACAGTCTATGAACACCTACGTGTTTGTACATTTCTACTGCACGATGTACATTAAGGTATGATGATCGCATGTGGTATCATAAACTTCGACACCAGGCGACATGGCCATTTTATGAGTATCTTCTGACGACTTCACAGGTGCCTTTGAAAATCCCAGTGGATTACTCAATGTGAAATCTATCAACATTGCCAGTAAACTCACCTTGACCTTCACATTAACTGCGCTAAGATACATTTACGCTTCCGGCACCCTAGCCTCACAACCGTTCCCCGGGCGTTCCCCCAGTGTCCCCCCGGTGGTCTGAGTAGACACTTCGAGGACATTCATTGAACGGCAGTAGAACAGATTGCGCGCAACCCCATTCAGTGAAATCATCACATGCCAGACATTTCCCATTTGCCTACGAATATCGAGTGCGTTAAACGGAAACCTACAGCGACACATGGATTGCAATGCATTGTTCGATTTCACGGGAAAAGAAGCTTGAAGGACATAAGCATTAGTGCGTTATGTTCAATAAACTATTTACAACAAAATTTATATCACGTTGACTAATACATGTTCGGAATCACAGTACGAAACTGTTGGTAATTGGATCGTTGGCTTCTTTCGTTGCAGTAGCCTCTGACCCAATCGTTGAATTGTTTCTTCAAACGTCCACGTAAGCTACGCCGAGATACGTCCTCTCCATGGCGGATTTTCCCGTTATGAAGTGATGATTGGTCGTAATTGAACCTACCAACAATTGCTGCAGCCAAGAGTGAACAGGCAATTGACGCGCGGTTGTTCACTCTTCTTCGTTTGATGGTTTCCGCAACATCGTTTATAATTGACAATCTCATTACATTACAGGTGCATTTATCCATCGGTTCATATCAACGCTGGCAATAGAGTTCCCACGGTTACTGTGAATTTGAAAAACAGAACACACCGGCTGGTTGTGTATTTCAACTTCTGCCAGCTTTATATTCTGCAGCTGCGCGACCTCTATGGACGGCGTGAGGAAGCGCACCGGGAATAATGCAGTTGTCGATGGGCCGGGACATGCGTATTAGAATCGCAGCGCCTTCCCTTTCGGCCATAGGGCGTGAAATTTCTAGCGCATTCTGTTTTTTGGAGAACGAGGTTCCCCATTACACCTGCTCAATACAGTAAACACTTGTGTTTTGCGGGTTTACTACTCTCCCACTACTTTTGCATACTGCCTTACCATGTGTCTCTGGCGCACTGATGATGGCAGAGCTGAACACATATCGCACGGAAGTTTACCACTTACATATTTGAAACCAATGGGGCCAAAGAAAGTGACAAGTTTTTTCTTGATCCCAATGACAGTCTCCAGCTGTGACGATGTTGGAGAGTAATCGATATCAACGGCGTAAACCATCCGTTTCTGTTTTTACACCACTTCATAAGTGAAGTCTGAACGGACAATTTTTTGTCTGCGCGATTCCACCTGACGACTGAAAGCTGCGACCGGTGTATCACCGACTACGCGATCCAAAACGACCTGCACATGACGGTCATACGTTGGTAACAACAGACTATCCTCCAGTATGATCGACAAGTCTTCAGTCACATCATCGAGATATTCCGCGACATTCACAGGCTTAGAAAGATCGCGGAATGATCCCCGACAGACACAGGCGTTGAAGATGTCAAATTTCTAGAGATAGACAAAAATTGTAGACGCGAACTGCTGAAAAAGGTTACACCGTCAGTATACAGCTGAAACCAGAGAGTGTTCCGGTTGTCCGTCCACCGGCCGCGAACAGCATGGCTTGTGGAATAATTCAAACCAGAGTGAACATGTTCCCCACCATTGACGTATTTAGATGCACATTGTCATGGTGACCCCAACGGAGTAAGTGCGCCCAGCAGCAATTGATGTATCACAATCTCTAGGTGACTCAGCATAATGCCAATGGCTTTCAAAGACAAGCGAGCCGACACAACGATCGCGTGAACGATTTATGTAAAGGTCCTCTCCCCCTTGTTTGCACCGCAGACGTCGTTGTCCAAAACGATGACGGGAATAGTGTAGAATGTCAGTGTTACATACCAGCATCCCGCACCACTGAGATGTCATCAATGCCGGAGCGACCACTGCAGAACGGAATCAGCGGACCTTGTTCCCGTTGAAACTTTCTATGAAATAAAGCCTGGTTACAACTATCACAACGATCACTCGCGTTGACAAATTTGCAGAGCAGAGGAAATCGCTTGCACCCCTCCACAACATTAGTCGTGGTGTCATACGGTTGCTTCCTAAACGCTACTAAGATGGATTTCTGACGCCCTACCGCTCATTTTTCGCGTAACAAAGTATGCAAGTGTACTGAAATTAACCGGTTGGCGCTTTCACCATTACTACGAAGTGGCTCGATAAAACCGAAGCGACATGAGCGGCGTAGGCGTACCGGCAGGATTCTAAGCGAGAAAAGTGTGCATTATCTTTATTAACGGACATGCTTGTCAAACGCTACACACCGCATATCGGTGGGTGATCCAGAAGGAACGTTCGAAGTTCACACACGGAGCAGCTGAGCGTTCAAGTGTGCTACTAGGTTAGCGATCAACGGCCATTGGTGAAAAATCTAACAAATAAAATAAAAACAGAGTGCTCACGTTGGCATAAAGTATCACGTTCGGCAATACTCGCCACTGTATTTTACGTATACAGTTTTACCAAACCTTGGTTCTCCCGACATAACACCGGTTACGTGTTGGGAAGGAAAATCAACTCCGGCTTTATTAGACTTTCAGAAAGCTTCATTCCTTCAATCCCGCTACTTTGAGTTACACTATATCTGAACGTCAATTCTGCAATTTAACGTGCATTCACGACTTCTTGAAATCTTTCATTGTTTACTGTGCTGTTGAATTTGCGGAGATATCTAATTCAAGCCAACGAAGTATTAAAACAAAAAATGCCTCAACAGAATTGAACGATATTCTGAGATCAATCACACCACAAGATTCTTATAACTTCGGTTAGCCAAAAACTGCGATTGTTCCAACGATTGTATAGATGTCCCTGGTCTACCGGTAGAATACGGCATGTGCTACCGTGCTGTCATGGCCGTTTTGGTCTTTGTTTGTGAGTGGTGTGTATGACTTACTGGGCCCTTGTATCGTGTTAGCAAATATTTTCTCATCTTTCAGGACTGCGAATAATATTTCTTTGCTCTTGGTATTCACTGCAATCCCAAAGAGCGGTGCTACACCCTGTTTTCAATGATCGCCTTTCAGATCAACAGAAGCCGCTGACACTGAGCAAGGAAAGCCGACTGGATCCGGGAACCTTGGGCCGTTGCCTCGAACCCGTGTATCAATCGCTTAATCGCTGTCCCTCGGTGCTTCCACGTTAGCGTTGACCCCTACAGACACGTGTCTAACTATGGAAATAGTTACCTGTCCCTACCCGGTGTACCCCATCCACATGGCACGGTTTCCTCTCTGCCCCATCCCGTCGACCCTGCGCACCTTCTGGGTCAATCCCGTGTGTCCCCACTTCATCGGTCGTCACTGGTGTAGTGGACCTAAACACTGTCAAATTACTCGAGCATGAACGCGGAGCTAAAATGTGGCAAAAACCACAATGAAATGACTCAGTAGTTCGTGAAGGTGTTTTAGTTTAGAAATCCACTACACTGAATGAAATATCCGACGGAAACGATCGGTAATGTTACTCCTAAGATATTTCCTTTGAAAACAGATGGTTGGTTCCGTTAGTATTTAACCCTCCCGAAACCTGTACACGAGCGACACAGAACGCAGAGGAGACTCACGGCTCACGACCTCGGAAGTAGATTTTGAATTGTTGATTATCGATTCAATCGATTAGCTTGATTTAAACATGGACTGTGCAGGTGAGTTAGATAAGGGCGAAAAGAGGAAACAATAAGAATTATAAAGTACAAAGTGCTGTACAGAACACTACACTGGTTCGCACTCGGAATAAATGTGCGTTACCGCACATACATACGCGTGCATGTCGGAAGGACGCCTTCTCCCTGACCGAAAGCATGAGCTTGAATATTACCGACTTCTCCCTATTGCTTCAAAAGCATTTTGGTAATGCCGCGTCTCCACCACAATTCCGAAATTCGGATGCATGCATTCAAATCTCCAATGGCAGTCGAAGTGGAGCTTCAAAGACTCGAAGTTCGACCCGGCTCTTCGTACTGTGTCCGGTCAACCGAACCTGCGTTAGGTTATCATAAGAATCACATCGGCATATTTCAACGTGGACTGCAACATCATCTGAGAATTTTACGTCACATAATTCGTCAGCCAGCCATCCTCGTGATGCCATCGATGCCAAATACGACACTTCAAGGCGTCGTCTAGCAAATGAACAAATCGCAATTCGGCCGCGGCTGCTCAACAGTACTGTCTCGTTCACTGTTACGTAACACATCCGGCAACATTTCGACAAGAAGACAACGACAGAATGTGTGTAATTGCCACACCCCGTTGTTTTCAGGAAGGAACACGCTTGGCTAACTAGTGGTTTGCCGTCACATTTGGTCATTCTTGGCTTCTTCGTGCTGGTCGTTAATTTCGCTTTTATTTTGCCATTCGTAACTCGCAGGCCGTTGATTGCTCCTGTCTTTTCGGTGCAACCACATAATTCTGCCATTGTGTTCCTGATTGGCCTACATGTTGTATTTTGTGTCAGGGATTGTGCTACGTAGGTGACAACATTCGTTCGGGTTTTTGCACTAATTTCTGTCATGTGTTCCACAGATTTCACAATTCCTGATTGGTACACATGGCCAATTTGCGCACACATGCAGTATCCTATGTTTTCCTGTAAGGACCATTTGGGATCATGTGCAATCATCCTGCGATCGCGTTACCCCAGTTGGTCCGCAAGTGTTTCGGACATTCAGAGTAAAGACGGCCGGCTTGTATGTTACGTAAACAACAGTCATGTCGTTTGGCTTCTGGTTCGGTGCTAAACGAGGTTGGTGTGGATGCGTCTACCTTCCTGTTTTTTGGTTATTTCTAATCGTGAATATTTGTGTTCAGTTACTTTCGCTTTTGATTGGGAGGCTTATGGTGATATCGTGCGCTCTGCTCACTGTTGTGATACTGCTCGTGGTCCTCCGTGTTTGTGCTCGTACCTTTCCCTCAGGGATCGTATAACAAACAGACTTGAGATCACTCTCTGAAGGGGTATATACTAGCGATCTTCCTTTTATTGAGGCCAAGTTTAACGCCTCGTCTGCCTCGCAAGCCCTTGCAACTCTTTATAGGGTACGTTCCGGCACACCGGTTTTAAGCTGCCCAAGCTTTACAGCAAACTGCGAATCCATAGCACGAAAAGCGAGTGCCATTTGCTCATTAGGACACAATTGACTACACATCCCTGTCTCTTTCAGATCACTTACGGTTCCTATGTTCACTCTTCCTGAGGTGGACGTCGAGACATGTGCTTCATACTACGTCAAGAGTTGTCAACATCTGGAATGGGTTTGGCGTCATTCAGCTAGGCTTATATGGCGCTATGTAAAACCCGGCTGCTAGCTTTCGATCCAGCAGGCTCTGCTAATCAGATTAATGCAGTTCAGGTAACAAAACTTGGCGGCTCGTACCAAAAGTTATCCAGTTTCCTGCACACGTTCCGGCTTTGATTCTCGTCAGCTACAACAGTTTGAGAGTAAAGCAAAATCATTTCATCGCACTACGGTGCATTGAGGCCAGCACCTGATGCGGCACTGTCAGACAATGTGACAGCAAGTTCGTCATCGCGCCCAGTTTATGAGAAAACAACTTTCTGACCCTTCAGCATGACAGGGAGGAACTACTGTCACAATGGCTACACTTGATGGGGATATTATAACAGGGACGTCAACAGAAAACAAAACAGTAACAAAAGGAAGAGAGAAAAAGGAACACAAGAACGTTCACCAGGAGTGCTCCATTCATTTTACAGTTATCCCCGCTGGGAGGACACTTCCTAAATCCGCTGCCTGGGGATTCTCCCGGGTGGCTGACGGCTATATGCTCGATTTGCGTTCATGGTTAAGTTGTATAGGGTGGTCTTAGCGCAGCGCATTATCTTGTGCTGAAGTTTGTAACTTGATGGGTGGTGTCCCTGAGGTAGGCATACTTGTAGTAGCCGATCGCCGTTGTCGTTTAGTCGCGCACGGGCACCGAACACACCACCCGGTCACTTCTGTTCCGGAGAAGCGTTCATGTGACCAGCAATCACAGTAGTGTCCGAGTGCTTGGTTTGCCTTCATCATCATCATCAT